>LUCH01006699.1:9081-29682 GCA_013368495.1 Paragonimus heterotremus
TCTCACTCTATCATCGAGAATATTCAGAAGTAAATTCCATTCACTCTATTGCATTCTTTCAAACCAGATCGAGAACGCGAGGCGTTCACGCGGAACAATATACGGCAACAGATGAAATTAAGCTGACACCCGGTCACTGGGAGGTATATCTCTCAGCCAGTCACACCATGATATCTAGAACGCCAAGTATCTATCACGGTGTAGAAAAATATACCAATCAATATGGCAACCAACAGAATGAAAGATATCGATTACCATCTATCCCAGACGCCTCAAATACTGGTTTTCCACCACCTCCCGCATGTGTTCGTTTTCTGACTTGTTCATGGCAAAAGTAGTTGGGAGAAAGCTGCTACTATTGTGAACACATACTGCATACTCAGACACCGATCATAACTAAAGTCGATTGGGTAGAGCAGCTACCAGTGTGAACATATACCGAATACCCAGACGTTATGCATAGCTTAGGTGAATTAGGTTGAAGCACCTACCAGTGTAAACATCTACCGCATACCCGGACGTTATGCATAGCTTACGTAAATCAGGTGGGCATGGCCCCTAAAGTGAACGCTTGCTGCGTGCTGAGACGTTGTTGATAGCCTAAGTCAATCGGGTGAAGCAGCTATTAATATGAACGCATTATATATATATATATATATATATATATATATATATATATATATATATATATATATATATATAGACCTTTGTGGGCCAGGTCAGCGGGGCCAAGCTAGCGATTTCATTCTCTGAGTCGACCACAATCAACAATGTTTGATGACGAAACCAAGAATATTGTACTATATATACAACTCCTATGTTTGGTTTGAGGTGGAGAACAGTTTGACGAGTTGGTTCGCGGGATTACCATTTCCCGGTATGATTGTGAGGTGGTACTTGACGAGCGGCCAGGTTCCTACATTGGCGAAAGATTGAAAGTGTAATATGTGTACTGCAGTTGGTTTACTGAGACATGTCTCCAATATCTTCTGCTTATACAAATTATTAAGCCTGGGAGCCGCTGAGGTGGGGACCTAAGGGATGAAGATAGGTAAGCGATAAATTGAAAAACGTATTGATAGCTACCGATAATGGAACCTGACGGTAGTGGCAGTCCCTATGCGAGAAAGTAAACAACAGTAGACCCACACAGTTACGGGGATTCCGTTCGCACCACAAAACATCCTGTACGTGCGAGTCAAATAGCTGTCGATCAGATCGAAATAGTGATCTTAAGCGCTCTATGGTAAACGAACATGTCTACTAAACGACAGATAAGAAATGACATAAAATCGCTACACCTTTTGGTGAGCCCCGAGACATTATGAGCCGAGACGATTTGCATCCCAAGACACGGTGACAATGCGTGTTAAGACAATTCTGCAACGTCTGCAGTAAAACTTGGTTACCTAGAAGTTAAACAAAGGCCAGATGTATCGCGATACTAGCTCCGAGGTTCGTACACCCATGGTTTCCCCAGCCATTCACTAACGCGGATCGGAAGTCACAGTGAGAAGGACGTGAATCTGTAAACAAACTTTATTTTCTTGTTTACTCACCGTTCATAAATGGACTTCAACGCAACGATTTAGGGCGCTAGGGAACTGGACGTGAGAGAATGTAGCCTACAATAGTAGAGCTGGTGCAGATTCATTATACGGCTACGAGTAAAACTGCGATACCTACGCCAACACACTAATTTTGATTTTGGGGACGTTGAAGGCGATCTCACTACATCAGTTCCCCTAAAAGAGTGACCAATATGGGAGGCCTCCTACCTAAGAATTTCAACTTTCTGACCAGCGGCGCGTCAGCCACCCATCCTGAAAACGCATCCTGAGGGTGTGACAAGGGTTGTGATTTCCTCACTGCGCAGGCGCAGAATGCTACGGCGTTTAAGGTTTTCTCCTTGGGCCCAGCAACTGCTACTATACATCGCGTTAAACCTAGACGTAAGGAAATGTGAAATTCGTGGAGGTTAGAGAGCAAGGCAGACGCCAACCGTAACGCGTGTCCTGCAGCGCCTGATTATATTTACGGTCATGTGCAGGCATCTTCTGTGCAAAACGAGCCGGGATAGTGTACCCACGATAAACTGTCATTTGCTGTCCGACAAAAGCATGAAATACACATAATGAATTATCAGCTGTGCAATAAGTGTGGAATAGAAAAGGGCAAACTACTCGAGATAGCGAGCGGGAAAATAAACGCGCCTCCATGAAGGAGTTGTAGGCTGAAGGGGGGAGTTCGTCGGAAGTAGATGCGGAGGGGCGGATTATACCCATGTTCAACATTTCTTGAAATTCAACACGAGGGATGTGCGGTTTTAATGGTGCCAGTCTTCACGGTCGCTAAAAAGCTGGTTTGCCTTTCGTTTTGATGTGATGTACCACGTCCGTAACGACAGCGGGTAGCTCGTTAGATGGACGGGTCATCTCCGGGAATTCACGCAATACCGCTCGGCGTCGATCACTACCGCTTGGTTTAGCAAGCAGTGGGCTGAGGACAGTCGTCGGGGAAGTGGTCACCATGGTGGATATACTCGTTAGAGGATCCAGGAGTTTGTGATGGCCTGCTTCGACAATTAACCCAAAATACTTCAAAAAGTCCATGCCCAAAATGGCATCTGGTACATCCGCTATAATGAACACCCAACGGAAAGCACGTCGTAGACCCACCCCCAACGTGAGGGAGCGTGTGCCTAAAGTGCGTATCGGGGTTCCATTGGCGGCCTGGAGCTTGAAGGGCGCCGTACGAGGTGTGTCCCCTTTCCTAGGCGGTATGACACTGACTTGAGCGCCAGTGTCTACTAGAAAACGCAACCTAGAATTTCTGTCGTGTATAAAAAAATAGGCGACCAGGCGTGGGACTGCCAGCAACAGTTGTCGCAATTACTTGCTGGCACTTGCGTTTCCCGAGACGGATGAGAAGATGCACGGCTTAATGCATTTCCATGCCTTAGTCCCGAATCTATGGTTATACCAGCAGTGTCCAGTTCTTGAACGCCACCTGGAACGTCTACGTCATTTAGAGGCGGGGCGCTAGCGAGGAGCTTTAAGAGCCCGGTTTTACAGACAAAGTTCGTTCACTTTTACTGCTAACTCAGCAGTTAGGCTTTCTGTGTGTACCTCTACCTGATGTATTCTGCTAGAAAGATGCTGGATGACTGAGTCCGCCGATTTTGCCAGATCATCCCGGGGACCCGTCGACATGAATGAGGAAATAATTGCTTGCACACAGTCGGGCAGTCTCTACATCCAGAGATAACGCATGAGTTTGTCATCGATCTTATGATTCTGTCCCACCCGCCTCAACTGCCGAAGCAACTGAGATGGAGTAAGGTCTCCTGGCTGGAAATCGCTAAGGATCTGCTTAAGCCGTTTTTCCTCTGACACGACGATACGTTCTAAGAATGCACTCTTGAGTGCGTCGTTTGAGTTGGTCTCAGGTGGTCTAATCACTAAGTCTCCGACATAAGGTGCGACGGACATTGGCAATGCAGTAGTCAAGTATGTGAACTTGACAGACTGGTTAGTGATACGGGCTAACTGGAATTGCTTTTGTAGCTGCGCTAGCCAGTATTCTGGGTCGTCCGGGATATAATCAGGAACACAGAACTCCGGGCGTCTTCCCTCGCATCTAATTCGGTGAGCTCCGACTTGGGGACTGAGATATCTGACTGCAACATTCAAATATACACACAAAATTCTAAACAAATCTAAGCGCTTGGAAACTAGTGGAACTAGAGCACGAAATACACCGCTGTATATAAATGTATAAAAGTATATAAATACTTAAGAGAAAAATTAAGCCTGACGTGTATAAAAAATTGCAATAAATAATAGAAAGCAGTAAAAATATTTAATGGAACGGGCTCACCAGTATCGCGATTCTAGTTCCGAGGTTCGTACACCCATGGTTTCCACAGCCATATATTAACGCGGGTCGGAAGTCACAGTGAGAAGGCGGTGAACCTGTAAACAAACTTTATTTTCTTGTTTACTCACCGTTCATAAATGGACTTCAACGCAACGATTTAGGGCGCTAGGGAACTGGACGTGAGAAAACTTTTAGCACCACCGCACGGCAGCCGCCAGAGAGGACGTATGTCAGCGGAAATTCCAGTCGACCTTTAAAATTCAAACAAGCGTCATACTGGTTGAGCGGCGTTCCCAACAACGATAGCTGAAACATTGTTATCCCGGTGAATGTAGCCTACAATAACAGAGGTGGCGCGGATTCATCATACGGCTACGAGTAAAACTGCGATACCTACGCCAACACACTAACTTTGATGCAAGTGATTCGTAGTAAATTCATATTCTTGAGGTAATGAGAACCGGCGCGGTTGTACTGGCAGGGCAACTCTCACGTCGCAGGGAGTTTTGGATTTTGGGGACGTCGACGGTGATCTCACTACAGATGATAAATAAGAGAACGTTCATACAAGTTACGCTGAGTTCTGAAATCGGTGAAAATGTTGACCAACAGTTGTTTGCAACGGGTCTCATTGACACGTACTGTTGGCAAGTCGTGTCTGCGATGGTACAAGGATTGTTGGTAACAGTCATCGCAATACACGAGCTGGGATATCAACGCGATAATTGTTCACAACCCAATGAGACGTCTGTGACATAATAGGGAAAACTAAGATAAACGTAAATCATAAACCTTCGGGGTGGTGTTGTGCATATCCTGGACCCAGATGGTATTCGCATCATACCACACTGAGGACCTATGGTCAGAGAATTATGGAGCGTCGGGGGTGATTATTGGTGGCCTAAGTGCTCGATATTAACGTGGTGGAACATCACAGTACATAGAGATATGTTTTTGATTTTTGTGACAATATCGACCATCAGCAGTCAGAAACAGAACTCTGACTGTCGCTTCCCCAGCCGGCAGCTGATTACTGTTGTCTACATTCAGGGGTAACTGCTTTACATTCCACCACTTATGAACAGTATTCAAGTCCTCCTGCATGCTCGTGTTGTCGGGATTTCTTATAACCTTCACATCATCAGCGAAGATGTAGCTGGAACACTTCACGTTTTGTGTAACTTCACTAATGAACATTAAAAATAGTAGTGGTCCAGTCACTGATCCCTGAGGTACCCCACTAACCACTGCACCTTCTGTGGATTTTTCCATGCTATTTCTGCATGAAAGGTGCGATTCCTTGAGAAGTCCTGTATCCATCCCGACAGTCTTGAAGGAAGACCGAAGATCCTCGATTTGGGAATCAACAATCGGTGGTTTACGGAATCGAACGCCTTCCTGAAGTCCAATTAGCAAACCTCACCGTTTCCTCCTCAATCCAGCTTCTCTGCGATCTCATCGAGGGAACAAATTGGGTTGATCAGATAAAACCCACGCCTTAATATCCACGCTGGTCTACAGAGAGAAGCCAATTCTCAGAAAGGTGTCTCACGATCATACCTTTAACATTTTTTACTAACAGTTTGAGAACAACTGATTTGAGGCTCACTGGTAGATAGTTGCCCATCCCGTGGTTTTTAACCGCCCTATGGATGGATATGACCATTGCCTTCTTCCAGTCATCTGGAACGATGGCTTTCTGTGAGGTAGGGTTGAACAACATTGTTGGGGGGCTCCTTTAAAACATAACCAAGAGATCTTAGTATCCTTGAATTGATACGGTCTGGCCCCATCGCCTTATTGGCGTCTAGCTTATCCAATATACCCTCAACCTCCTCCTCTTTTATTTCAACTTCCTGCATCACTGCCCTTCTGCGGTCCTTACGCTGAGTCCCATTGCGGTAACCCCCTAGTCCGGAATATGTGCTGCCTCAAAAAATGCGGAAAACCTCTGTTTTTTGTAGTGGTTATTCAATAACATTGCCGTCAGCACCAAAAATACTACTCAGTCCTCTCCTAATGACCTCTTTGACCTGGACATAGCTAAAGAAAGCTTTGGGGTTCTTATCATGCTTCCTCGCCGGATTTATTTTAAACTTTCCCTGCATTCATTTGTGATCCATAATATCTCTTTCCAGCTGCTTCATATTGACAAAACCTGATGTACCCTCCAAGCTATTTGTATGCAGCCCAGGCTTCCCTCTTGCTTCCCAGTGCATTTTCGGCCACACTCTTCCAACGCAGAGGCTTGCCTTTATGCCTGATGCATCTTAATGGTGTATGCGTGTCAGTTAGTCGCATATGGCCCAAGCTTTGTTGACATCATTGGTACCATGACAATCTATCCAACTCAACTTTTTTGCATCCGACCTTAGTAGCTGTATATTTATGCTTCCAAAGGATCTACGATATTTGATAGGGGGTAGCGTAGACACAACTAAACTTCAGACGTATGATTCCATGGTTACTCTTTCCCAAGGGCGTTCCGACCTTCAGGTCCCAAACGTCGTTGGGATTTCCTGTTATAACAATACTTAAAACTGTAGTGGCTTGACCTACCCTCCACCTAGGGACCTCATCGACATTTTGAAGTAATGCCTTATTGTTTGGAAGGTCCAACACTGCCTCACCAAATTTACCGCTGGCAGCACGCATCAATCTCCAATCCACTTCTAGAGTGCTGAAATATCCTACAATGGGGAGCCGCTGTGACGTGCTCTCTTGTCTCCTAATAACGCTAATTAGTTGCTCATCCTCTTGTCAATTAGAAGAGGGACTTCTATAAACACACAAGAGCAAAGATGTTGTTCTGCTGTCTGCCAAGGGACAGCCTAATAACTAGATATTTCCCACAGTAAACTTTCTTCTTGGTGCTGCCCATAATGCTGCGCTATCAACAACAGAACACCCTCACTCATTCTGCCATTTTGTCTATCTACACTATGGATCGCATGTCCCGGTATGCATATGTTATTGACGGACATACCCTGTTGTAACCAGGACTCTGTAACAGCAAAGACATCCTCGCCTCCTAGTTCCCCTGATAGCTCACTCCATTTGTTTACCAGACTACCAGCATTGGCATACAGTGCTCTCAAGGACTCCTCTGGGACTTCACGACCACCACCCATTTCCACCTTCTTGACTCGAGAGGCGGCGTATGACTCAGGAGTTACACCTGGGCAATCCCCCAGCTTTTAGCATGAGGTTTTCCGCTCTTTCCTAGCTTCAGGCTAAACGATCTACACTCTTCACGTTGAGCTGCTTTTACAGTGGGCGTAAGTCGTCCTTCCGCCCACCATTCTCATGTGCCGTGAGTGAGCGTGTTAACCGTACCCGTGGCCCCAAATCTTTAATGCACTGTTGCGACACAATCTGTGATCCAGTACCACTGGGAAGGTTAGTATTCTTCCATCCAGACGAGTCGTTCGGTGTTATCGTAACTCGACCTTGTGTAGCCAAGCATTCTGTCCCGCTGCCGCCAGGAAACTACCCCGGTGTCTGATTGTTGTGAATCCAGCCAAAACTGCCTGCCACTTACCCAACCTCACTACTTGTTTGATAGCCACGTACTCAGGAATATTCGCTTGCCTTAGTAGGTTCACCAGATGAAATATCTTCGCGCGTTCTCTAACTTCACCCTCTTCCATGACGGGCTCAGCGTTGCCTCTGAAGGACTAGGTCCCTTTTAGTTTCGAGCTCCCACACAACTTTGACCAAACGTTCGCCTTGGTTATGAACTTCCGCAAGTCTTTGTTCTTGGGCTTCCATCCTGAAACATATATCTTTAACTAACTCTTCCAGTTTCTTAAGTAGTTTCCTTCCTCCTTCCACACGTATTTTGACCGATTTCTAGCCACTCATTACTTTGACTTCTTTTCCATTCCGCTTGTTACTTTTGTCCCCTTTTACGACAGTCAGTTTTCCACAGCTCACCCTGCCAACAGCGGGGACGTTTAGTTCAGCAGTTTTGTATTTTAACTCATTGACCAAACCCAACGGGTGGTATTGCTTTGTAACCGCCTATCTCCTTTTTTTACCCCGGACTCCATCAGAACCTTTCACCTCGTTGCAACGTTCTCCTCAGTATTTGGGACATCCGGTTCATTACCCCTCACTTCCTTCATGCTGTCTTCTACCCCGGTGAGAACAACAGGCGGTGTGATACTACCAGAGTCCCTCTCCTGAGTTACTCGTGTTCATAAAAGATGTACAATCGTGGGGTTTACTTATACATGACCCGCAAACTCATAGCAACTCTTTGTGAATCACATACAAGTCATAAGCCCATTTTGAGAGCTTGCTACATCGATGGTGGAACAATTTCGCACATACATCACATTGTATACCTACAGCACTGACCTCCACCTAATACTCGTTATTACTACAACCGTTAACTTTCAGACTGACCATCTTATTACCTTCTCCTGAACCCATGCAAGGAAGTTCTACAAGATTCAGCTGTTGCTAGTATTGGTTAAAGAAAATGGCTGAACAAAATTGAACACCTTAAGTGGAGGGAATAAACCAAGTCTACCGGCTTATACGTAGCTCACTCGGACATTAAATCGTCACACAGCACTTCCGATAGATCCCGTACCTTTCGTTAATATTTCTGGCGCCTAAAAGTCGTTTCGAGTGCTTCACATGCGCGGTAGCGATACTCCAAATTTCACTCTCTATTTCACACTATGGATAGTTCGAACGGAGACTTGAGTTGTCTTCACATGCGCAATCCCGACAATGAATTTTTTCCTTGCCACATCACCTTACCCCATAGTACTTCAGAACAGATTTCTACCTACAGCTTGCCCCGTGAGCATAGTTAAGGCCGACGTACTCCCTGTACCTTTTCAGGCACTCTTGGAACTGTAAGAAAGTGTGAAATTCACGATTTTCGAAAACAGCACGAATGCTCCAATTCAATCCGTCCTAAAAATAAAACAGTTGGTAATACGTTAGTGATACGTTAGTAATAAGATAAACAATTTCTGCTTTCTCTTGTATATTAACGCACAAATTATTTCTGCATTTCAGTATTATTTCAGCAAACGAACATTAGCCAAACAGAGGTTCGAAAGTACCACACGTTTATGTCATTTTCATTTGTTGCCCAATTAAAACAAACATACGCCTCCGCAACACATATTTCGGTTATTTTTCTTGCTGCACCAAACACCGACGTGAAAAAAAGAAATATGTGGCTAAATTTTTTCCCTAACGATAACCGAAGAAATCGCCGTCTACGACTAGCATTCGTGTCAAAACTGGAAGAAAATTAGCCATTGGGAGTGGAATGTGTCGTAAAACAGGGAGTTTACAAAAAATCAGTGAATATCTGGCAATATTTAGGTGGTATCGCCCAAAAATTTGAAAATCGTCGGTTTTTGCCACATAAGTGGTCACGAGTGTTGAAAGGTTTGTTTTGACCGACAGTTAATTGGTTTGTCCCTCATTTGGCGTCAAGATTGAAAATATGAACGGTGAGTGTTGTGATTGTACTTATGGGTTTTCATCTGAAGTAGCTGTTTAGGTTCGATGAATAGTTAACGGCCTATGTTGATAAATGATTTGTTGTTTATAAATGTGATTTTTGGTGATGGATTATCTTCCGAGTTTCACAGATCTATTCGAGGATCGGGAACTTTCTGGCTTCCAGGAATTTCGAAGTGTTTTGGAGAAATATACGAGGGACTACAATGCTTCGTGCGTGCTTGGTTCAGGCAAAAAATCAAGCAGTGGACGTTTGAAATATGATAATGTGAGTGTGAGTACTATTGAGGTTACAAGGTAGATGGCGTACAGGTGTACCAAGTACAAGCGACGTAGGAGCGAAGCCGCGGAGTACGGCGTGTTTAGTGGGTTGTGTTCACCTACTTTCCATTGTTCACTTCTCATGGCACGTACTGTTAATTACGGTTTACCGTCGCTAGGAGGAAAACGTTGTTGGTTTTTGGGTCTTTTACATTAGAACGCAACCATGACCTAACTGCCTTGCTGTACGATGCACACCCAGTAAATCGCCGGCTCATTACAACTGAAGTGAGCAACTCTGGGCATTTGTTTGAGTACAGCACTCCAACTACGGCAACAAGGCTGCATAAAACCGCTTGAAATGATGCACATAGTAATGCACTTGTAATAAACGAATTTCAACACACACTTTATTCTCAACTTCCGTTGCGGCGACAGTGTGTTCAACCATCGGTCGTGACGTTGTGACTATAGGATGCACGCAGGCTGATTGTCGAGCACAAGCGTTAGTGCGTCCAATTATAAATCAGTGAGGTTCGACGTACTATGTGTGCATGGAACTTGGTAATTTCACTCAATTCCTGACTACCATATTACCAAACTAGCTTATACCTGATTACAGTGAGTAGTAATAGTGGTAATCAGATCGCGCAGACTAAAGCTCACATTATACCCGAAAATCACCTACTGCGGTGGTATCTACTTGCCTACCGTGTCGCTAGATACCTGATGTTCCCAGCTACACATGGCGGTGGTTATACAACCTCAAATTTAAGTCAGCTGTCACCAACAATTTAACGGATTATCGAATGCACAGTTTACAGAAGAATATTTTAAAACTTATATTGTGCACGTTATTCATTCTTTTGTTGATAACACTCTTTAAATCAACCAAAGTCCAAATTTTGGCTACCTCGCCAACGCATTTGCAATAAGACGACGAATGTATACACTGGACAGCGATCACAGACAGTTCCGATGCGACCCAAAAACAGAGAAGAGGCGTAACGAACAATCACAACCAGTGTATTGTTGATACAGAGATGAGACGGCGATCCTCACAACGCCAATGGCGACACGAGAATCACAGTTCCAACAACGAAGTGTTTTCAACTCGTTCAAACTAGTTAATCCAATGGGTGTCAAATGTAACAGTTCTCGAGACGTTCGTGTTGTGTGAGACACGTTGAAAAATACGTTGGCAGACGACCTGAAATGGATAACAAGGGAGAGAACGTCAGCGGAAAAACTAAATTTCATGCGCAACAGCTTATGTATTGTTACTCATTTTCCACTCGAAATATCGGAATTCCCTAACGTCTCTGATAACCACCTTTAGCACATTAAAACAAACTTATTTCCTACAGCAAAAAGGGCACATTTCACGCTTACAAAAACACTCCATCAATTATCATTCCGAATGTATTAAAACCCACTAATTAACGGTTTACTGATGTGCGCATTTACTCCTTGCGAATATTTCTCAGCCTAAATCTGAGTAAGGAATTGTAAAAATTGTGGAAACTGTAATTTACAACAGAGTTCTCTACTGTAATACTCTATATTCTTCCGGTTTATGATAACCAGGCACTTTAGGAAATAGCGCAATTTTTGAACGAGATATTGGCGCCAGTTTGGGTTGCCTTTGAGATTCCGTTATAGTCACCGAGGTGTCCTGATGTCTGAGCCATTTTTCGATGATCGCGAGCAAGAATATCTCGTAAATACGTTGCAGAAGCAAAAGGACATTGCGATTGTTGCAGAATTTGAGAAGACTTTTGTAGATTCTCAAGAGGATGACAACGTATTGTTAGATTTCGTGTTTATATGTACCTGTAGATTTTATTCACCCAATCTTCTCATGATTTCAAATATCAATCAGACGAAAATAAGTTAGATGATGCAGCCTTGTCCAAGTTATATTCCACAATCAATGGTACAGCAACCTACAAAAAGCCATGTAATTGTACTAAATCACATTGCTTAAAACTTTACTGTGAATGTTTTGCACGCGGAATTGCATGTGACAATTGCAACTGTTCAAACTGTATGAACAATGTCATCCACGAAGAAGCCCGCAGAAGGGCGATAAAATCGACTCTTGAAAGGAATCCACTTGCCTTTCACCCGAAAATTGGTACAAGCTCACATATGCTTTCAATAAAACCCTTAGGTGAATCTGATCGGAAACATTCCAAAGGCTGTAACTGCAAGCGCTCAGGTTGTCTGAAGAATTACTGCGAATGTTATGAGGTGTCGTTCCTGTTTTTGTTTATTTATTTTCATAGGCTAAAATCAGCTGTTCAAATCTGTGTCGTTGTCAAGGCTGTAGAAACTATGACAATGGATGTCTGCAAAGGAATAACGCCAACGTTAATTCATCGACTGTTTCCAAGCAGAAAAGTGCTTATTTACATAAAAAGTGACTACCTTTTTCCATTGGTCTTTTTGTCCCCTGCCATTAGATCCGCAGTTTGTTTTGAGCATGCTAACTCTAATGTCATAAACGGACAAATGGTTAGACTACCACACGCAAATCAAGCTTTTGGTCGTTATGCCACTATGCACGAAAATCTGTGTTCATGCAGCTACAGCGTTGATGAGCCTATGTATGTTGATTATTTCGAAGTCATTTCGTGGAATTTACAGTATGCCTAATGGGTTTTTATCCATGGAAGTAACAGAAGCTGCTTGTGGCTGCATGCTCGCTCAGCTGGATGAAGCCAAACAACGATCGTTTTCTCCCGTTTGTCAGGAACGTGTAGTTCTTGAAGAATTTGGTAAATGCTTGGAACAAATACTTGAGTCAGCTGCTAAGGTTCGAGCCACATAAACAGTTTTGTTGAAATTTCAAATATTTAGCAAAATTCCATGTACATATTAACATTAACGTGATAAATGTTTTGGAATGCTTCTTGAGTATGTTACCCTTACTTTACTTTTTTCACAAGTAGTAATATGTTTAAAAATAATCCTGGTTGATTTTAGTTTCTTCGGATACCGTCACTGACAAGCCAGATGGTAAAGTCGATTTATCACTAGTCTGGCTGTTAAATAATTTTTGATTGTGTATGTTAAAAGCTTTCCCTTTGAACAATGTTAACACATGTAAAATTTGGTGCAGTCGCAAAATTGGGCAAACTTAAGGCTAGCGCTTTTTGTATTTGATTCGTAAATTTGTTAATTAATTAGTGGATCACGGTTCAATACGTTTAAGTTCAGCTTAATACAATTCGTTGTATTAATTCGTCGTCGACATGTTGACGGCCGTTCAATAACAACGGGTGTTTTTGCTTTCGATTTGTATACTTCAGTCAGCTAAGCTCACTTAGACCTATCCATTCATCTTGCCATCCCTGTTATTAGTTAATCCCTCAAGAAAGCAGACCACCTAACTAGTTGTAATTTCACAGCACACGTAAGTAGTCAGAGGTGGATATATTTTTACTTAAAAGTCAACGGAACCTTGGGTATAGATTAGACATTCCTATCCCGTAATGTAAAACTGCTATGGATTATTTTGTGTTTAGTTCAGAGTGTCGTTAAAAAATACCTGTTTTTTAAGGACGGACGACTGTTGTTAAATATTGCTTTCTGTTTCTGGCGCTTTGCTTATTTTAGTAAAAAAAATTTTGGGAAATATTTTTTGGAGTTCATTATTAGTTTTATGATATAAGAGGCCAGTGTGTTTTTATTGTTTGGTTACTCTTTGGAACGAACTCAACGCCGAATAGTTGTAGAGTTACTTCGCGTTTGCCTGTTATTTTAATTTTCCTTTGTTCCAGTCCATTAGTCTGTCCACCATCGCATGTTTAAGTTTTATTTCTTCACAGGTTCCACATATGTCTACTTACACAGACGCATCTAACTATTCGACTGGTGAGGCAATGCATGATCCAGACTTCATTACCATTTTATCCAATACAAATTCACAAAACAGTCATCCAATGCAACTTGTTAATTCCGAACAAGTCAATCATATTATTTACACCTGTGATGAAAATTCCCAATCGAACTTGAATCTCATATCAAGGGATTTATATGCAGAACCTGAACTTGGACTTGTAAATTATTCAAACCTTACTGACTCTTCTTTGGCTGGACACTTCACTTATCCTAATTCACTTACCCCTGCTGCGATGCAAAAGCATGTGGAACTGCCTATGTTTGAAACAGCAGCCGTGACGCAACCCTATTCAATGTCTGGTGTATATCCTGCGGAATTCATGGGTCAGTCGGTCGTGCGAATGTTAAACATGCTTGACGGAACCAGTGAAGAGCGTCCAAATACACTTCCAATAACCCACTGTACACAGATTTCAGTAAGTGGAAGAACGTGTTTTTTGTTTTCGACTCCAATTTTTGTTTCTGTCACAAATTTTTATAAGTTAAATGTGAATGTGTTACATTCATGCCAAATACATGTGAGACCTAAATTGACGCACAACTTTTGATGAGGGTTTGATTCGCAAGCTGAGAGTTATTCGCGTTATTTTGTACGTACCTAATAATTACAAACTTTGAAACGGTTAGTAAACAACTTTTAGTAAACTTCACGAACCCTAACTAAAAACCTTGGAATATCGTATCTGGATGATTTAATGTAGTAACCGAGTCAGATGTGTTGTGTGTTGATAATGGTGTCAACTAACATTATTGTCTCACTAGCATCAAACGTAAAGTGTCGTTTGCACCGTAACTTATTTTTCAACTATTAAGGTTGCTACTGAAATTAAATAACGTTCACTTTTTCTGGTTTCATGTATTCGGCACTAAACTCTCAATATTACAAGGCGCGACTGCCTACTTCAGTCAGAAATTCAACCTTTGTCGACATATAACCTGTAAAATAACTTAACTTTTTCACAGTTCCTACTAATAAGCTACCTAGTCTTACAGCGTGAAGGAAGATAGTGTAGCACATCTGTTCTGTACCGAAAATCACGTGGTATGTGGTTGTTATCCTTAACAAGATACGTTTTTTTCCAGAGATGGAACCTTAACCCTATCTAACTTACAAAAACATAGGTTACGGAGTAGCCTATTTTCTATATACTTTACGAATCTTCCACAATTACGGGTAACTGTGGAGAACGCCAGTATTTTGTCAGGGTCCCCTTTATTCAGTATTCGTGTTCTATTCCAAGCTGATTACACTCATATTTCAACTAAACATGACTAAAAACACCTCGGCCATTCGCGGTATACATCACTTAGACAATTTCATACTGGATGGTGTCACCTATGTTCAGGTCACGCGCCTACTGTTGGGCAAAATTAGACTGAATATACTTTCTCCTCTGCGTCCAATGCTACATACACTAACTATGGTCCTAAACGATCGTTGAAACTTGGCTATAAGGGATAGCACCAACTGTTTGAAAAAACCTGCATTGAGAACAATTACCCTGTCATCAGTTATCAACAACGAAGCAACATAAACGTTAATAACCTTTCTGAAACACCTGTTTTTACAAGGACTGCGCTATACTTACCTCCGGTTTTTGGTTCTACTTAACGATATTTTCAGAGCATAGTACAGTAAAGCATGTAGATTTAGTACTGGTTTCTGAGTAGGTATTTGATAACTTCATTGAGGTCAGATCCACAATTTTCGCGGGCTATCACTTGTACTGTGAAATCCATTATGTATGATGTCCGTGATAACAGAGTTAGTTGAAGTTTGGCGAACACGGTTGTTCGAACGGTTTTAAGACGTTCAGACATAAATGTATTTGCTCATCCACACGTATCATTTAGTGCCAGCGATTAAGAAACAAAGAAGTAAGAAAATGGTCATTTGGTAACGGGTGTCAAACAAGTTGGTCCGCTCAACATTTAAGAGAGCATGGAATTTGACCATTCCATTCTTTACCAAGGTTTTTAAATAATCATCTGCCTTCCAAATTCCTTGTGGTCGTGCCAGCCAATCGCCGTGCGAGGACAGACACACAAATGGTCAATCGGAGTAGATATAGGGAAACAATTATCAGTAGGTCGTCCAGTGCAAATCATGTCCGTTTACCGAGCTGAGGCTACTGTACCTTAAGAAATCTGTGCATGTAAACATGTGGTATTAAGTAATCGAGTTAAACGGCTTGAGTGTTATCGTTATCTCTGTAAGCTGTCTTCCAGTTATAACCACTTAGAGAATTGGAGTTGTTGAAGTCGCAAGAAAGCTGTGTCGCAGATGCTGACTCTTGCATAAGCATCAGCGTTAGCAACGAGAGGTTTGTGATATGTCTAACCATTATGTAACCACAGTAGGCATAAAAGTTATTGGTTTAAGGACATTAAGTGTCTTGCGCCACTTCTGCTTCTGAAGCTGTCAGACACTCCTTATGTGAGTTGGAAAACGATCCATCACGTGGACACATGGTGACCAGAAGTCAGTCACGCATGTGCACGACTTTGATGAACCGGATGGATTATCGTTTCACCGGTGAACTACTGGAGCATATCACGCCGAAGAAGGAACCAAAGCGACAGGCTGTCCTGGTGTCTTGAAGTTATATATTAGAACAATGAGGTACTGCACGGTCTTTACAAACTATACTGAAGGGGTAAACTTTCACGTTGTCCAGAGGATGCGGTTATTAAACAGAAAGTAGCAAGTGGGTAGAACAAAACTGTTGCAAGAAAATTGCAAACATGATTATTAAACAGCATACGTTGTAAGCTGCCATCTCACATGGAACACGTTGTGTTGGAAAGGATTGTTGTTTACTTTTTGTGGGTTTCGTCAACTTGAAAGTTTCAGTATGCAGTGTTCCGAATTATTCGTCCAAGGTGTATCAATGACGTGCCCCTTTAATGTTCTGTCTAAGTTATTTTTTACAGCCAAAGGTATTCCCAGAGATGTGGGATCCAACAAACTACTAAGAGAAACATAATTGCAATAATTACGAAAGACAATCACAAATCGAGTATCATTTGGAGATTGATATACCGTACCTGTAGGTAGTGTAGATTTTTGCCGTGCCGCTGTTAGTTGCTAGACAAAGGTGGTCAATATCCTTTGCCTGTAGTAACTGGTGACTTTTTGAAGCTGTAATGTATAAGAGCATCATGGGATTGTGAACGACCTTGTGTGCAACAGATGTCTGTAGCTACGAAAAGCCTGGTTGGACGCCGCAGCAACATAACTGTTGATTGGGACAGTGCGCACGAAGTCAAGCCATTCGTCGACACAACTGTGAATATCTACAGCTTAGACTATTCTGATCTTCACGATAACCGAATTGAATTTACAGAACGAAGTGAAAAATTGAGTGTTAGTAACACAGGTTGCGGCTACCCTAGGTCTGTTGTCGGTAATCAAGCGATATGCATTGTTTTATTGGTGACGCGGGATGTTGTGTGTAACAGTTTATTGAAGAATTTACTTGATGGATTTATACTTCACGCAGAACCTACGGCACTGAGGTTTATCTTTGGAACAGTTATCCCTACTAAATTTTGAGTTGTTGCCCAGCATATCTATTATCAGCCGGATGTTTATGATATGCATTCAGAGAAGAATTATTTCTGTTGCCTCAGTCAGTAAGCATGAATGCGACAACATGCAGTATTTTGGAGTCAAGCACCACATCTGCAGTTGAGCTACTCACGTTGTCATTCTTCAGCAACATTTTGTTTGGTGGTTATTAGCTTGTTCCCCACAAAAACCTCATAGTCAGTCATTTTTACAGACAGTGGCACCCAGTGAGCCTTTACATTAAATTATGTTAGCTCCTCCAATTGAACTCGCTCATTAAAGATTTTTCGATCATGCGTTGTGCTGATCAATAAATGGAGCCATTTTCTGACAGCAACCCAAAGCATTGGGTTTATATCCTGAAGAGTCTTGGTGTGGATCACATTGAGATTCGGACAATGGAGGAAAAGAGGATGGGAGTGGATATACACACTCTCACTCATTTGATTAGATCTGAGAGACGCAACCGTCACTTTAGGTCAGTTTGTCAATAGCCTCTGAAGGTTGATAGTTAATTTCCTTTTCTATGTGCCTAAGATTCCTGAGCGTTTGAAGACGTTGTCGAACCGCAGAGAATCGGTCGGATCATAATTCATGGAAACTTACCCTAGTGCAAACAAGACATAAATATCCTCCTTTTAATCACAACTAAACCACATATACGTTTACTCATATCTCTACTGGGTTCAGTATTCTTAATCCAGTCGACCATCCGCCATAGATCCGATAACAGCGCTTTCAGTTGAATCTCATCAGAATTAATAGTCGTATGACCCATTTTCTCAGTGCTCCCTCTATAGATGTATTAAGTAACAGAGGAGGTAGCGCGTCTGTTTGCTAAACACCACGGGGTGGAGACATCAGTTTGTCTTCTGCTAAAACAGCTACAATTGTTATGAATCCTTGGGACTACTGACGGAATGGAGTTCCACAGACAACGGTTTAAAGTGAAAATGCGTTATGTGAAACTGCAAAATGCTTTGGATATAACTGTTCGATCAAGAAACGGACTCTTATTCTTAAGTTGTAGATTGGTGTGTAAGATGAATGTCACTTCCATATAGCCATCAACAGGGAAAAAATCAAAACTAAGGAGGTTCGTAAGAAGTTGTTTTGATTGCTAATCTGACAGGATAAATGCATAAAATCGACAGGGATGTTGGTTGATCCAGTTCATCCTAGTCTTGGCTGATGTTGATTAATTTTTGGGTACCGGGTGGGCCACATACGACAGCGTTTTTCAGTTGCAAACAGAACTGTCATGCACATGAGACTTGGCTTATAAGTTACAGAAGACACCGTTATAGGCAAAATGGTTGTTAGTCAAGAATTAGATGAACAGCGTCAGCACCAGCTGCCTATCTTGTCTCCAATAGGATGGTGATTTTGACCAGCAGAATGTTGTTATTTTCGACCACTGTTTATCGCTTTCAACGAAGTCACACGTTTTAACCAGAAACTTCAGAGATGAAATACTAGACTTAAGTGGTAAATTAGTTATGAATCCTTAAGATCGATAATATGTCGGTTTTTAAGTTTACCATCCGCGTTCGGACTTCACGGCGATGAAATATTTTTCGGAATGGTAATTGGTCCGTATCTTGTGTGCAAGAAGACACGTGTTTCTTGTTTACTCAGTTATCACATGTAATTAAAAGTAATTGACCATCCATGAATACATATAACCTCATTTGAAGGTATATATATAAACATATATAATTGAGGCATACTTTTGAGTGACGTTCACTTGGCATCAATCAAGTTCCCACTTACTCATCAATTATATATACGTATGTAGTACACAGGTCTGAGGACGAACTAGACAAACACACTTAGCAATTAAACTACAATATTGAAACAACTGTACAATAAAGTGTACAACGGTAACACGAGAAAATTTTTTACAAGTTTTGCATTGAGTGCTGATTGAAATTTTGTTGCTTTTCTCAGTTTCGTGTAAACTTTTTTCCAAAGTTTCTTCATTTACCAAGAAGTGTGTGTAATAGCAGTCATGGACGATGATTATAGAAACCTATAGAGATTTCAGCTGTAACTTGCAGTTAATGACAATATCATTTAGTTCTTCAGCTGACAACATGCAACCATGTATACAAGAAGTAGTGTTTGTGATGTTCTTTTTGTAATTGGGCGTGTTTCCCACAGTTTTTTCTGAATTGGAAACACTTAGGATGCTACTGTGAAATGTTCCAAATACATACGTTGTGTCATTTCATTAGCGTCTGATGAGGATGTCAACTAATTAAGACAACAGTTGCTTTCATCAAATTCCACCAACTGTGGCACCCGAAAAACCGTTGGATAGCGTTTGAAAGGATGTACGTATTAGCCATTCTTTTATGTGACACATCTGAGCCGTTCTGGATGTTAGCCAATCGTACAGTACGTTTTGGCAATCGCCTGTGTTTCGGACTAAATTTTAGACTCGGGATAACACAAACACCCCAAGCCTGCATGATCGTCAAGCAGCTACCCAGAGTTCAGATGAACTAGGTTGGCGTACAGATGGGAGTGTCCACTGGTTTTCCGAAACACGTATCCAGCTATCCAACCGCACTTTAGATATTGGCGCCCTAATTGCACATTTGCACGACTGATTTAGCCTGATCTGTACTGCTACCTTGGAGTGGTAGTCGGGCTTGTGTGCCGTTTTGATTAGGTGGGCTATGCTGACTAGGACTCCGGTCCTTCCAAGTGCAATCTTGTCAGACAGGTCAAAGGGAAGTAGTCAGACAAAAAGCAGTTACACTCGTAGCATTGCATGTCGCATTACTGACCGCGTAGGAGTGCTTAGGTAGCGAGGCACGATCCTGTGAGCACACAGTAGAACTGTTTGTGTAGCTACGGCACTGCTGTCTTCCGTATCAGGAAGAAGGAAACATGGAAAAAGTGCCCTCAACCAAAGAGCACTCAGATTGCATAGCGGTTGACCGCGAGCGCCTGTGTTTTATCCATTACGGTCGCAAGAGCATCTGGTATCTCCCAATAGCCTGATGTAGCCTTGAGTACACCCATTGCGCGCGGCAGTGTTCAGAATTATACATTATTCTCTCATTCATTGCCCCCTCGGGCTAGGCAAATCTCTCACTGCCAAGTGAGTCATTGGCTCCGGGTAGGGTCCCCCAAGGAGACCTTGTATCCTGTTTTCTCGCAAACTAGACTTTTGAGTCAGAGGTTCGCGGTGGGGTCCTTCAAATCAACTCCCTTCTTCAGTATAAATGACCGGGAATTATCAGAAGTTGCTGTTCTCCCGACAGTCACACCATTCAGCCATTTCGACTTTCTCCCACTTTTTTACACCCCAAGTTTTCTGCATTATTTGCATCCTAGAGTGATAATTGTTTCCTAAATGCAAGACAACTGGTAAATATTGGCGCCTTCAATGTCCGCACTCTCCGATAAGTCGGTCAGCTAGCTGCTCTGACTAGTGCTTCCTCAAGTCTGGAACTTGATGTGTGTTGTGTGTCAGAGAC
>LUCH01006701.1:0-20658 GCA_013368495.1 Paragonimus heterotremus
GTGAACTGATAGATGGCATATGGAGCAGAAATCTTTGAGATAGAAACAACGGTTCAGCGGTGAGTAATTCGGGAGGAGTAATAACAAAATAACAGGCCTCATACTACTAAATAGTAGTAACAGTCAAGAAGTTTGCAGCTCACAGTTGCCACAAGATCGTTGAATTTCAAACAGTTTCTTATGTCTGAAGCAAAATTGTGGCCTGCAGGAGTGCAGGAAAGGCCTGATTGTAGCGTGACATGTAACTGCCGAGGATACCACCGAACATAATATCCACAAACGAGGTACCGGCGCGTAGAAATTTACGGTTAGCATCAGTAGATGTCAAAGAACATCATAAACCAGTTTTATCAAATAGACTGGAAGCTTAGAAATAAGAATATATATGTATATATATGTACATATATTGTTGATGACATGCTTTGGCTGAAAAGTTTATTTCACTGCATTTTCGAAATAGGGCTCGATATACATTTTCACCTATTGATATTTTATTTGACTGCATGCCTTTTCCATAAATGGTATTTGCTCCTCTAAAATTGTTATTTATACTGGTAATCTCTTGGTTTATGTAACTTTTGGTAGATCGTTCTGTTTATTATAAGCATGAAACACATCCGAATTATGTGGCACTTGACGATAATTGAGTCAACACTCTGCGATCAATACAGCGGCAGCTATGTGTAATTATGACATTTGTTATACACTAGAGTACGTGGATAGCTTTAGAATCAAGCTAAACTTTTTTCGCATCACGTGTTGCTTAGCATCACTAGTTTTTTCACGAAGTCACAGGTTGGTTACAGAAATACAGTCACCACACTCGAGGCTAATCAACGTTTCGCAACTGCAGTCTGCTGGTGTAGTTTCTATCAACAAATGAGGTCACGCATTCTCCAGTGAGATGGGTACTGTCGCTCAACTCACTACCCTAGATATCAACCAGTGTATTGGGACACAAGTGCATCTCGATAACAGATGGCTCGACTGTTACATATTTTTTCCGGCGCTACTGGAAATGGGCAATTAACGGGGATTTATGTCATTAGCTCATTGACTTCCTCATGGGTTGATGTTTCAGTGTTTGCCAACGGCATCCCATTATCCACTCACAGCCTACAACAAACCACAGGGTTTCATTCTAGGCCCGCCGTCGTTCTTATTATTCGTCTTGGAAATGTCAAGGCACGTGATTTGCTACTGCAATACGCTGTGGGCGAAGAATGTGACAGTTATTAGATGGCATAACACAGGGGAAAACTTTAACGTCATCATTAGGTTATGTTGCTGATCAACGATGCACCATTCTCAGCGTGCAACGATATGCGTTCTTCATATGTTGACGACGTTTGGCGTAGAACCATGAATCACGTTTGAAAGTCTCAATCATTTTCACTTGTGGAATATTTCCTAACACTTGATGAATTCATCACCTTTTGACCCTCAGCAGGCTACGTTTGCCCACATTATCTACGGCTCAATATTAATGGAAATCATTGTTTCCGGTGCTCCTCACTGGCTTATCTCAAGTACATACTGGATTTTTCGGTATTTAGGCTAGTGCGATCTGTAATACTTTACCTGAATTGGTCATCGTTGGATGCTTTTCAGCGTGGACTGTATGTGTACACCAGTGGTGGTTTGCTGAGTTTCATTCGACGTACTCTTCTGAACAACTGCTATTTGGTTTGCGATCTCTGAGGCCAGTACTAGGTAGTCATAAATTCTGGTGCGCTCGACCCTAGTTCAGTACTCATGTCCGAATCTTACTTATTGTAGTTTTTAATATATTCGTGTTTTCTTACGTCGCATGTTCATGTATCGCACACTACTGAAGTAAATTTACTTCTCTGTTAGTCCTTCAGTTCACGGTGCTCCACTGCCGCCCAATACATAATCGGTGTATAGGGGTGTTGCATGGTCTACTTAAGATGGGTACTCTCTTCGTTTTGCGCAACTAACTAACGTTCTGCCCGATACCCTACGAGCCCCACCACTGTTTTGACCAGTAAAACTAAACTACCGAAGTAGCTTATTTTATATATCTTCACCAACACTACCACACTTGAAGTGAAACCTGTTCACACTCTGTTAGTATGAGTGGATATAGCTTATTTCACATTGCCAATTTACATTGGCTTTAACCACTTGAGATCGAACTAATGGTTAGAGAGCCTTATTATGCTCAGAGCAAAATCTGCACCCAAGGATACTTATCAACCCTGTTTGGATTTATCCAGTAGTAGTAATCTGAGTGTAGGTCTAAGCAGGCTATCCTCCGAATCACAAGCCTCACCCTTTATTAGCTTCCATACTATTCTTATGAGCATCGTTAGTACGTGGATGGATAACTGTACAAACTCTAATGTCCAACTGCTCGAAATGAGTTACCGTTTGACGGCTGGATACCAAATGGGACACGTGCCCTTGTTTCAAACAGTGTTGTAAAACAAACGGTTGCAGTTTAACCACACACTTCCATCGATTAAACAGTAAAACTGCCTGTCGAGTAAGAAACTTTTCCATTCAGTTGGTAACTAATCTGTCGGGTCGAACATTGCTTCAAATAACTGTTTACGTTTGGGAAAACTGTGGACCATTATACACACTAGAAATAACATCTGTGAAGGAGGGGCCACTTCAGCTGATACAAGCCGTTGATGTGAACGCATCTGAGGCACAGATTACCCGTCAACAGATATCAGCAGTCTCAGAAAAGTATTTCGCAAATGGTACACTTTCTAGAAGATAACTCTTCAAAACTTAGTAGTCTAATCTGGAAATCGCGTCCGCAAAATATGTAACATTTTTCGTCCGATACCTCCACTGAATTAAGTGACTTCCCACGGCTATGGGGTAAACGGGCTTGAAGCGAACTCAGCTGCAGTGCGACAGTTTAGCTGAGCTCACTCCACCGTGCTGAGTTCAGAGCTAGCAACCAAGTCATAGCATTATTTCAGTAGACAATGACATACACCTACATGCCGAGTTAAAATTCCGGTGTTTAGTTGAACAGTTTATGTATATTCAAACCCGTTCCTCCAACCAACGCCTCGTTGATTGATGACGGACCTGTAAACGATGTTTGTAAGACACAGACTCTCGCAACTGTGAGTTAGTAGGGCATAGCTTAAACCTCCGTTTGGATGACGCAGTTAAACTGTGAACTACAGAACTCTGAACATGGGTACAGAAATGCCTCATGATACAGTGGCGATCATTTTTGTCGTTCGTCTCCCAATCCGAACTACATGTTTACCTCTACCGATGATCCCTCAACATTACGTGGTTGACCGCACTATCCTCACAGCATGCAACAGAATGTCATTCCATTTTGTACTGCAATCTGAGGTTTTGCGATTTCTTACTAGGGCACTCTCGGTGAGACCATAACCATACTAATCGTAGCTAGTGCACACATAATGATCCCTGTGGATGAACGCTGCAGCATCTTACATAAGATGCAGATGCTGACAACCAAATCATTGGAGACGGTGAAAATCAACCCGATTATCTGTTTGTTCAACCACATACGGCACATCTTTTACTGTTCGACAATTTTATGGTTTACCGAGACTATTCATACCCGTGCTGTTTCATTGGTGGCTATAAATTAGTTCCAAACTGTGCCTTCGCAATGCATTCGAGCTTAGCTTATCTGGTCTACTGATGTTTGCACAGACTCCTCTATCTAGGATAATACTGAGCTCACTGTCAAGCTGGTTGAGCCTAAACTTACATCAAGCAAACTTCTGGTCGGCTGTGGCCTCGTTTTGACCTTTGCCGACATTCTGGTTGTAGAACGTTTGAATATGATTTATTGACGCCGAGGTGAATCATTACGCGACACCCATTATAGCTGTTCCAAATCCGGGCCCAATCAACTAACAGTCAGAGTCAGAATGGTTTTGCCCTTTGCCCTTATTGTCGCGATATCAAAAACAAATTTCCATTAGGCCTACCTGTTCTGCTGAGAATACAATGGTGCTTGGTCAATCACACCTTTATAGTACTCCACTCTGCAATCATCACGGAATTTGTGGAAAACATGTGTTTTGAACGACCTTGATTATGATCACAAAGAGAATCTCTGGGACCGCTTACTGCACTTCTGTGAACGGTAAACTTATTTCTGTTGGACGCACCAGTCGCACTGATCGATGTAGATAGTAAAGGCTCAATGTGAGTTCCAACGGATCTTACAAACAGACGGTGGATGGCTTCTGATAATGATGTACGATTATGTTAACCAGCATTGACTTCGGTCTTGAAACCATCTACTAGAGGTCGGTTAACCCCAGCGTCGCACGGTTTCTGGGTAGTTTGCAACCTTTGGTTGCTAGTGTGTACTAAGAACACGGATTGATAAGGATTGAGCCTGCGTTTCTGGGGCATTTTACAAAATGGTCCTTAACTTAGTGCCCCTCAATGTCAGCCACCCCATTGTTGATATAAGAGTAGTCGGACATATGTGTAAAATGTTGTAGTACAGTGAACATAATATATTATGCTATTGGTTAATCGGAAGGTAGTAGTTTATATTGTGATGGTTCGGATACAGCAGAAGATAGCCGGAATGGCTGGCTGGTTTTGAGTGAACAACCAACAGGATTTTAACAAAAATTGAATGCATATAAGGAATATTGTTGCATAAACAAATGATCGATTGTTATTACTGACACGTTGTTTCAAGTGTAATAGCTATCAACTTCAAGCTCAATCGTCATTAAACGGTAACTTTTCAATAAACCTTTTAATGTGAATCTAGCTACTATCTCTGGGGAATAAGTAGTGCAAAATTTGTACGAAAGTAAAAGTTGTTCGCCCGTCGTGTCGCAAATTGAACGAAAGCAATTCGTTCACATTTCGATTATATCAACCTACCTGTGCAACACGCTTCACAAACACCAGAGATGCGTCAACATATACACCTAGGATTTCACACGCGGACAGAGAGGAAATCCGAATCAATCAAGACGACAACCTCTGCATACGTGCGGCATACCACACAATTTACAACGGATGATAGTGATAACCACAAACGGGCAGACAACCATCCTAGTGTGCACAAGGGATTGGCTGAGAGCAAGTCAAATCATCGGCCGGCTTGAGGATACAGCATGACAGTG
This sequence comes from Paragonimus heterotremus, assembly GCA_013368495.1. Taxonomy (NCBI): domain Eukaryota; kingdom Metazoa; phylum Platyhelminthes; class Trematoda; order Plagiorchiida; family Troglotrematidae; genus Paragonimus; species Paragonimus heterotremus. The sequence goes on from LUCH01006701.1 coordinate 5,130, forward strand.
TTGGGATAATGGGCACGGCAGACTGTAGATCTGTTCAGTTGGCGCACTGTAATCGGTCTGACTTGAATACAAACAGTTGCATGTCTGTTTTCATGGTAAAAGGGGAGGAGATCGGTGACTGCAAAAGAAAACAGTACAATCATGCAACACATCACCAAGACGCGATGTGAACGCGATGTGACGCGATTCTGAACTTCATTTGAACAAAGTTGGATAACAATTTTGAAGACAAATTTCTCTGTCATTCTCATCAGGCTTTTACATTTGCACAACGTAATTACGAGTTATGGTTGGAATTTATAACGAATCAAATGGGTCAGTGCGATCACAGAAGTAGGATGGATGGCAGTATACTGAAGGATTTTGCGAGATATGGTGAATAAGTTACTGCCACTGTCATCAGACATGAGTTCATTAGTGTCAAGTGATTCACGCTCGCTGGGGTTTCAAGTAGCCATGGATTAACTGGCCAGGGGAGTTGGATGGTTCTTACAAATTGTTTTCGGTCACATTGGCATGGGTTGTGGAGCCTTACGATGATAGTACCGGATGCTGTTAACAGTCGCATTAGGAAGGCTCTGAAGCAGGCCTAACAGACAACGTTGTTGATTAAGAGCGGTTCGAACGGATTTATTCGATGGCCAGTATTAATACAGCGGGGTCAAATCACACTGCAAACTGTGCAACCTTTGCGAACCCATTTCAGTCGATAACCACGATCCCTCTCCGACAGCCGCCTTATGGTCTTCCTAACTTAACCAGCTTGGCAGCAACAGATGAGACAGTGGATAAAAATGACTAAGAGAACAGGCATTAACTATCCCTAAGGCTCGGCACCAATACTTAGCCGGTGTCGAACAACATGATAAGTTATGCAGTAGGGTAGGCACTCTCGACCGTGTTTGAAAGCCTAGGGCCAATTATTTCACTGTTAACCCCACCTATATATGAGAGACCGATGGAAGGCGGTTTTCACTCCGCTGTCTGGACGAGTTCAAGTTTCGTACCGGTATGCAGATTTTTACCAATGAATTTCCTAGGGTATCCATTTGCAGTGAGAGTTTCTCAAATATATCTCAAGTTTTCCTGAAGAATGTCCGGTGAACAGGTCTTCTGTGCTCTGTACAACAGACAACTTACCAAATTTCTCATGTACACCAAAGAGACAAAATTACAAAAATGTGTATTCACTCATCCGCGTACTTTTTTGTAAGGTAATCTTTGAATTTTTCCCTCGGATCGACGTAGGAACGCTACATCTAGGAATGAGTTTCAGTTGTAATGTTCTAATTTGACGGTGAACTTTATGTTTGGGTGTGCCTTGTTGTACTCATATAACATGACCAGGGGATCATCGTCGTATGGAACAAGACAAACAATATCATCCACATAGCGGTTGTAAAGCCTGCACTTATCAGCGACTTGACTGAGTTCAGTGGTCTTTGGTTTGGCTATAAATATATCTGCCACTATTGGACCTAGAGGGGAACCCATTGATACTTATTCTTTTTGTTTGTATGGCTCTTCAATAAATTGGAATTCAACATTATAGGTGCAAAACAATAATAGTTTTGTTAAATGTCCCCTTTTAGTTCCAATATCATTTTGAGTGTCCTAGAACTAAATGCAGAGATAGTTGATGGTTTCTCGCAATGTTATTTTAGTCAATAGGGAGACCGTATACAAGGATACTCGTTTGCGGCTATTCAGTAATTTGACTGAATTTATAAAGCCGAGGGTTTCGTTTGGACTAAAGAGAGTTTGCCGTAACTCGATCGGTTCTAATATCCCCACTAATCATGGTGCTAAAGCAAGGAATGATGAACTGTGCATGTGCAGGATTGGTCTTTATGATATTCTGTCTTTATGAGCTTTGCGAAGACCCTTTACACATGGACTAACTGTTCCCGTAGGTCTAATACGTTAGAAAGTTCTAGCGTCCAAAGTGTCTGCTTGTTTCATGTGGTAGGGTCATGTGTTGTTGTCATTCCTTTATCTTTTTCCGTCTTCTGAAACCCCGAGTCATCTGTTAAAATCAAGACATTTTGGTAGAGTAAAGAGTTTTATCAATTGAAGCTATCCTCGCTCCTTTATCAGGCTAATATATTCTGGTTGGATTACAACTCTCTGAAATCCTCTGAGTGTTCCCGCTTCAGTAGACGGCAATTTCGTACAATATTACTCAGACACATATGACAAGCGTTCACAGTAGTAGACTTACGGTGATCAGCGCTAAATTCTGAAGACGAAGCGAATCTATTTTGCTGCACAGGTAACCTTCTAAATTGAACCCCAATGTCTAAACCATCACATTTAAAATCTAGATGTAACATTTTAGACATAGCGATAACGCCTCTAACATAGTGTGGATCAGCGTTATAGTGGAAGGTTGTGAACAAATGGTTCTGGTTCCGTTGGAAGTCTACCTTATGGTTGATTGGCTTCAGACAACAGAGCAGGTTGTTCTTCGTTTTTTCCACTTGCTTCCGTATATAGGTACTGTTCGAACAAACCCCATCCTCCTGGAGGGTCTCGACAGCTAGCAAGCGCTGAGAAAGATTACAAGTTATTCCATCAATTTTTGATAGATACGATTCCCTTTCCTTTCTGGTATGACTTTGTAGAGTTTGAGCTATAGGTTATCCAGGTGGGACCGGTCGAATGACCGTCGTAGACCTGGGACCTCACTCTCATGCATCTTATTTTCAGGGAAAACCTGAAGCAACTTCCAACATATAATTTGAAAAACCAAGGTCATTAAGACAAAATTTCAGAACCAGTTATCAAACTGAAAATACTCGAGAGACATGCACATCTGTATCCTCTTCTTGTTAGGCAACTACAACCTACTGATGCAGAGTGGGCCTTAATTTTACTGCCGAAAGTAGATGATATGAAACTCTGATAATTCCTCAACAAAAATGTTCCTCTGATGTATCAAATAACCACACTGCTTCGGTTTACCATTTAACATGGGGCATACTCATAAATGTTCGTTGAAACAGTCAATCAGGCTGTACGATGTGATCACTGCTAAACATCTGTCCAGATATCGTGCGGAAAGAAAAGTGCACGCATGTTGCCTGTATGGATTGATTCTGTGGGTTAATCGGCACTGACAATACATTGCAACTTGAACTTCTTATAAACAACCGGGTATTTTTAAGTTGTCTGACGCGTGCACCTGAACGAGTTATATTTCTCCAACGGTTCGAATCTTTCAGATGTTGGGCATATGCATTTTTGGGCTAGCAGGCGCGAAGTACAGCTTACTTTCAAGCGGGTACCTTACTCAGAAGTTCCCGTAAGCCAATCCAACAGTGGACTGGACGTATTGTATGATAAATTCAATAAAAAGTTTGTTGCTTCATCGCACATCACATGTTGTCTGCTCATCCACAGTTGTTGAAATCAGCCGCTGCGAGATATCTCATCCGCCCTAGCAGATGCGTTGGTGCTCTATTGCCTAGTTAATTGAGCATTACTTACGTGTGTGTATTTGAACTACTGAGGGTGTTTTTGGCGTTTCTGTGATATTCTCGAAGTTTGTTGAAATATACGGCACATGTGATGTTATCACTGGTGACCTATCCATTTCGACTCGACTGGAAAAGAAACAAAGAGGACTGCTCCAGCAAACTGAAGTCTGGTTGAAGTGGAGTGTTCTGTTCATTGTGTCGATGTGTTCCAATTAAATGAAGCCGTCATTGAGGCTATGTTAGCTGTCATACCAGACGTAACATTTAAAGCCGTTTTCCATCGGCATTGATGGAATTCTCTTCGATGGAGAATAGCAGCTTGAATCGGACCTCACGTGTCACAGAAGGGTCATCACAGTTAATTGAAACGATGAGTGTTAAAACTTGCTCGCAACCTTGCGTTATTCTTAAGCCATTTATCAATGTGTGTGTTAGTTTGCAAAGACACAAGGTAGTCGAAAATTGTTACGCACCTGCTTAACTCTGAAATATCATCCAGATGATTTTTACAGAACTGACCTGACTCCACATTTACACAGCATGCTAGAAACATTTGAATAATGCGCTTCCGCAGGTTTTGTTTCCCAAACCTTTACCTTTAAATTTGTGGTCGTTGTTAGAGCGTTAAGGAAGAGATAATCCCCTCTCCCATTTCACATATTAACACTTGATGGTACATCGTTGTGGGCAAATGATAGTCCGTGTAAGCTATTCGGAAAAGCTTGATTTCGTTTGCATCCAGTGATTGCAGTAAATTGATAGCACTTACGAACAAAGTAAAACATCTACATATTTTCATCACAAACATTATAGCTGTCCACTGCAAACAGAATATTTAAACAAAAATTAGCGCGGAGATTTATGGCTTCTTTTTGAACTTCTACGGAACCTGTATATTTGTGTGTAGTTCACTCTAATGTCTGCCAAGACTGTGATCAGGCTTACGTAAATGAATCTGGCAAGCAGTTGAAAACACGTTGACACGAACATTAATCAACACTGAGACCGTTGGCAACATTGTGCAACCGTAGTTTACCGGTTCGAGCTGGCGGACGCGCAGGTGATCGGATTAGCAAAAGGAAAGCAGGACCGACTAGTTCTTGGATCAATCTTCTTTCGCAATGCCTTCAATGGACACATCGACCCCGCCACCCACTACACTCCATCTGTAGCAGAAACACGGCAAATAAGGGCTGTAGACAAACAAACACCATGACTAACCAATAACCGATGTTCGATTTTTCCACTGTCATTTTGTCTGACAACAGATACTAGTGTGGATTTGAAACGTTACCATAGAAACCCATCAGCCGATGTTCAGATTTTATACTTGATTATATACATGTACATTGTACCAAAAATGCGTCCAGTGAAGCACTATCTTTACTGTTCAACTCGCTGGTTGCCATGCTAAGCACGCGACCGCGTTTATGAATCATAATTCCGATTCACCACACCCCAGTTTCTGCTCACACGTCGTGTGCACTTCTGTGCGTTTTGTACGTGACCGACGCCTCCTGTCGGAGGATTTTTCGCCTACCATTCCTCATCCGCTGGTCCGATCTCGTTGAGCGATAGCTCAACCAGTCGCCCATACCGTCCCCAATCCGTACACTGAGGGCTTTTGGGTGCACCTACCCCGCGTTGGGTTGTTCCACCGAGTGCCGAAATACTCGCACCTCTGGTTTGATAATCCACCACAATGTGGCACAACAGACTTTATCTTTGCTGATGAAGGTCACAGATATGGTGAATCTAGTATTGATGAATGATATTTATTATTCTCTTTAAGGACGAACTGCACCGTTGTATAAAACTTCACGGGGGTTGTTCACATCTTTCAGTCGGAACGGTCAGTTGATATCGTATTCACTTGCAGCACTTCTGAACAGGTGCACTTCCTTCAGACTACCTTTAGTTAACGCCAGTTTTTCTTGATATTGCTGCGTCATTCGGGTACTCTTCCATGTGATCTTACCTGTGACGAACAATCGACTATCTCACACGTTTCAGTAGATACTGGACTGTTACTGTCGATTACAGCGAGGCAAAGACATGGAACAAAGTGTACCAACTGTGTTCCGAACGTTTCCTTTGAGCACATATTCTAGATCACATGTTGGTTGTGTTAAAACAGTGTGGTTTTCTCTCAACCTTGTTGAAATCACATTCTCAGAATAAGTTTTAAACCTAAGTAAACTTGCAAGCCAGAATAGGTTCTCTCTAGGAACCTGATGTATTATCGTGAAACTGTTAATCTTCCTATCTCAAGCTTGAAAAAGTTGGATACACTTTGGTCATCATTTCCGGCACAGCAACGACGACAGTACGTTACCCATAGCACGCAATGTTGGCCTAGTTCTAATTAATCTGGGTTTTTGATTACTGGATTATTACAACGAACACTCCATACTGTTCTGCTCAAACACTCCAGACATGTGAGGTTCGATAAGTCTTTCGTTGTACTCCGATCGCAACACGTGACCTTTCGCCTACACTAAGGGGATGGTGAACTGTGCGCGATGAATAATAGATGTGACCTGGCCATATGGCGTTTGTGGTCGACAAATACGTGCGTTTATAAAGCTATGATAAGGTCCAATGAACCTAAGAAGTCATGTATATAGAGGTAGGCTTAGTGATAGTAGCAGTGAATGGCTTCACAAAGTGCTATTTCGTTTGGTTAATATTAGTGAAAACATGAAACTATACCCAGCATACATTTATCGCATATTAATAACCGTCGTGACCAGCAGCCATTCGATGCTGTCTTGTGACTATCACAGAGTTATGAAACGACATAGCTCCATTAAGTCAGGGCAATTCCTGTCAACAAGTTGTATAATTTGCCTTAGAGGTCAGTAATCAACGGTTACGTGCTCACATATGTAGGTGGGGGGAATTTACTGTCATTGTTACTTGAGCTTTACAGGAAATTCATTTGCAAAATTGCTGGCATTATTAAGAAGGATGATTCACAATTAACAGATGAAACATGTACACATGTATAGGATTAGGCAGTTTTGAAGCGGGACCTAGATAGTGATGTGGCAGTACAATTAGAGAAGTTAGGATGGAGAATATGATGTGGATTTGACAAAATGTCTCAGGTCAAACCGTTGAACCCGGATAGAGTCCATAAAACTACAAAGATGAATGGGGTAAGTCTAAAAAATTGTTTCGTGGATCCAGGATGACGTTGAAAATCGCTGTTAACAACAGTAGGACAGATCATCGGAGAACATGACATTCAGAAAGGAGTATACCTGCATTCATGAAACTGAAAATAAGAGTGAGTTAGTCTGGGAGGATTTCTGACATAGCATATGATACTGTAATCTTTGACTTCGAAAAGAAACACTTTTAACACGAAGAGACCACGTTATGTAGTGGTTCAACGTGACACGAAAATACTCAGCAGATTGTAACCTAGGAAGAATTTTGACAATAATTTGTGTCTGGAGGAAAACGGCGAAAACTTGATGATTTGTTCTCATGCAAGGTGAAATATGACGTCTTCACACTTGAAATGTTTTGTTCAAATCTGAGTGATGTTCATTCCGGGGCGTTTAGAACTATGGGGTAATAAAGATAGTGTATTAAACCAACTAGTGAATTGGGTACGGTTATTTCACAGGATGAGATATCAGAATATTTCCTAGTGTTAAAAATTACCTATGACATCATCTGTATACTTTGGCGTACAAGAATTTTTGGACTAGGCGAGTGGTTGACTTAAGGAGGAAGAGAAAAGTAAACAGATGCTTCTTTCTCAGAGAACACAAAAGGTTTGGTTAGCAGGGAAGAAATTTGGTAATGTTGACAAATGTGACAATGAAAGTAAACATTCAGATGAAGCCCCATCACCATTAGCTGGTTGGAATGTGGCATTAACTGGGCCTGTCATTTAAGTTATCAAATACACTGAAGCGTTTACTATTCGTACTAAATATTGAAGCCAATTAAACGGTCCAAATCTCCATGCGGTCAACTGGATTAGGCGCCATTCACGGATAATGTGTCATGTGCCCCTACAGAACGGACGATACATAAATGAATTGTCTACTATCAAATACTTACCCTCATTCTTCTGCGCTGTCGTCCTTCCCAACCCTAACCATTAGGTTCATTTGCTGCCACGTGATTAAGGTCTACCGGTGACGGAAAAACAAAAATTTAGCTCTGTCAATGCACATCTCAGTTATGTTATTCGACCTGTCCTCGAAGAGTTAACCGATATCCTCGCCTAACTCTCTCCACTATGCATGTGGCTCCAGTTTGATGCACAAATTAGTCACAAATAGTTAAAACCATTTTTGAGCACGCTGGGCGTCGAAGCTCGTCACACGAAGCTGAGGAACTGCTTTCGTGTGGAACTAAGAAGCAACTTCAGTGAAGAATCTCTTGTGAAATGATTTTTTGGGGCGAATTGCGTACGCAAACACAGTAAATTCCCTCAGAAAGTCGCTCACTTTAGAGTACTGAGTTTGTTGGCCTTCAAAGCCCAGTCTCACTTCTAACATTGACCAATAGTGGCGGGTTTGTTGGCAATAGTCTAATTAACCTACTGGTCCCGGTCAACCAATGCCAGTCCAATTTCGTATAAGCACAGTGTTAACTAAATACAGGCCGAAGTAAACTTTGTAGAATCAAACGTGACAGGTTAGCTAAGTGTCTACTTGCATTTGGTGCTCGATATCCTTGGTCACTTGTGTTAACTTAGTTGCACCGCTATTATCAGCTGAAAATACGCTTTAGACAGACACAATTCCGGACGCTTGGAAAAGGGTCATTTTTTCTTCTAGAGTTAAGGCATGGAATCAACACTGTCTCGCAAGTTCTCGATCAATCATGCACTGTAACATCCTACGGAAGATGAGGGAGCATTTGACAGAACGATTCATTCTTCCACGCTTCTTCTCAGTTAACCCCTTCTTTTTCAAAGGACGTAGCTTCCAACGGTCGTGCGCAAACAATAAGTTAATCTCCACGGACTGCCTGACACAGATCAAAGGCAACAGCCACTTTCCAGGTACCGTTGGTTTTGATTTTGCCAAAACTATCGGCAGTGGCTCATACGGCCCTCATTCTTGTGACATTCAAGAGGGTATGCCGCCTAGGATCACGCATTAATTTGGTAACAGAACTTTCAGAGTGAACGCCGGATCATACAGTTCGTGTTTTTCTTTGATCTCTTCATAAGCTCCCCAAATATCTCTGCTTGTTCTCTCATTTTTAATATATAGCAGTGACTCTACGGTCTTTACTGTCAATAACATCTCTAATGCCCTATTGAATGGCGGAAAATTCGCAAACCGATCTATCGGAGAGAACTCTGGGAATCTAATCGCGATGTTCAGTAAGAATAATGTAGTAGATACCTCGAAAATAAAGTTTTCAAACAACCTGGTTGAAGGTCATTTTTCTGAAATTACCGCCCAACTGGGATTTGAAACTCTTGGGTAACACATGTAATCATCCCATTGCCTGACCTCAACGGTGATGCCGTAAATACATATAACCACCGCTCAAGCGCGATCATCTTTTCGTATACACTGCCTTGCGATAGAACGAAGTCGCCAGGGACTTATCTATCCAGCAACACGCAAAATGACCACATGTCTGTGGAATTTCTGCTTTCGATTATCGTGCTGAGATTCATGATCACCGTCTTGCAGAGTTTTCTATATTTCCCTGCCGTTTGATTTTAACACGCTTTTTCCCGACTCTAAGACTGGTACAGTAGTTCAGCACTTCAGTGACCAGTGCCTGTTGTAGAGTTCGAAATCTGAAACTCTACATGATTTGACCCTTTTTCATTGTTTGGCAACAATTTTTCACCTATAGAGTTAGAAACAACCGGAATACTTTCTACTGGGTATTGTTAGCCGTTGTTCTAAGAAGGTTTCCTGTGTAAAATCTATGCTCTACTCTGTTTTCAGTGAATATTTCTTGTGTCATCCCAAACCCGCTAAATGCCAACGTGGACAAACCGATTGGATCTGAGTGAATTGGGTCCGTAGCGTTAAACCCGTATACAAATCGCCGAAACTCACAATAGATTGCATCTGTGGGGTTACAGGTAACTATGCAGCTGCCCCATATTTATGCCGATGGTTCACTGGTCAGTACAGCTGATTCACAGAAACGGACAATGAAATTCCCATCCCTATGTTGACATGAACATGATATACGCATTGAGTGTACCATGAATTTATAACAACTTTCCTAGAAAGGATTAGTTGGAGGAATACCTGAACGAATCATCAGCAGTCGCACATGGCTCATGTTCACGTTACATGAAAGCAACTTCAAGAATTGCTTTGATGTATCCCTCAGTGTATGTCTACCTATTTGTGGTCGATCATCTTGTGCCTTACTAAACTCGATCCCCATTTTGCTGCATATCTTCGCCACTACCAGAATGTGAACTTACACCACGCTTTCATGAGTTAGTGTGTTTTCTCTCGACGCGGTCGAGGGATCTGGGCATCACTAATGAGCAAAAGCGTGTTGAACAATTGCTAGTGATAACTCGGTCGTGTCTTCTGGGATATCAGTTAAACACAGATAAACTTGGCTTCCTCATGAGGATGTGGTTGGAATTCTAGTCAAAGGGGACCCAAACGAAAGCGGAACGTCTTTTTGATATGGGTTGGCTGGGATGTCTATAGGGTTGTAACAGTTGAAATCATTTGTGTGTATTATTCAGTGTTTATTGATCAGCTACTCTGTGTTGCTTTTGGTTCAGCATATGTGCATGATATTAGCCTGTATTAACCATTAGAGCGTAGCATATAACCATATAAAACAGCCGAGAATTTACAATTCAGTTGCAAACGTAATGCATGATCATATTCAAGTTGCTTGTTTATAAATCGGCTTATATTGTACCTCGTTTTCTTTGGTGCTACAGCGTATCGTAGTGAGCCTACATTGGAAGTTTGAAATAGACAACGATTGCAATAGTCCTTTTTTATCTGTCATCTTGTTTACAAACATAGTCTGCGGCATACTAGTGAGGATCACTGAGCACACACTTGGTTTCCTGACAAGCTGAGGCTTATTGAATTTGATGTTATGTACATTGAACCAACTTCAACGACACTCGTAAGATTTTCTATGCCTGATTACTAATCATCTCACGTGTTGGAACATTGGCAAAATTGATTAATTCCAATGGATCGGGTCTGAACGTTTTTTTGACTAGAATCTCACATGTACTTTATTTTTGTTCGATTGGTTAGATAGCCGTCACTAGACGAATCCAGATATGCACGCGGTAAATTAGCAGTAGAGCTTGAAAGTTATAAAGACGACGCACATAAGATTTGATATGGGAGGTCGTGGCAACTCACATTTGGATTCCAAGTTCAGCTGATTACTGCGTGTAATTGCTAGGTTCAAAGCAAGTTTAATGTGATTGCTGTAGATTTTTCACTCTGCGACTAAAAGGGAACTAGTTCGTCAACTCTGCTGTTAGTCCGATTTATGTAAATAAGGGAGCCAACTCCACCCCTTCGCATGCATTCATGTGAGTCGGGTATGCTGGTTCGATTGTGACACCGAGTTCCCAAAACAGTCGACATTCAGTGGTCTGCGGATATTTGCATATCGATGATCCAATTGGTCACTACCCAACATTTAGCAGCCCACTACCCTTTATAATCCGCCTCCCCAACGGGTTAACTATGTGCCGATCGTTTCCGAAATATGATATCTGATACACAGTTCACGTAAGTATTACTGGATACCGTTGGTTGGAACTGGCCAAATAATCTTGGTTTACTCTAATCGCTGTCGGTCACAGCATTAAAAGCGTCAAAATAGGTAAACCGTAGTATTCCAGTACAACTGAACCAAAACGGTCGATTAATGAGACAATATAATTCAGTAGGTTAGCTCAGATCCCACACTTTAATTGCGACTGATAAAAACTGCTCCCTACACAAATTTGCGAATTGCCGATAGAGAAGTACCGTGCCGCTGAAAAGCCAACAGATGAAAAAAAAACATATATTAACTTCACAAAAGATGCTCTGCTCACTAGAAACCACGCTCCCGAAACATGATGATAACACATGTTACAGATTAACTCAAGAGATTGCATAGCAATCCAAACGTGTGACCAATTTAAGTTTTTAGTGTTCGTGGAAGTCCCTTTAGACCCTGCGTTTCAGGTAGCCCCAAAGTAAAATCCAGTACATCAATATGTGTCGGCCGTGAAGGTCACCTCCTTAGTCTACCGCAACCGATCCAACGATATCCGAATGTTCTTTATGTGATGCATAATGTGATGTTGCGTCAACTTGTCAAAACGAAATGCAACCAAGTATCCCCACAGGTTCCAGCATCAGTACAAAGTTCTGCCGCAGTATATAACGATAGAAGCATCCTAGTCTTTGAATGCGTATCTGACTTGAAACAGTGTTCTCATGAAAAATGACCATCTGTTGATCCGTGTTTATACCATCCCCAGTTAAACCATGAGCTTTGGGCTGTGTTGACATCGAATTGGAGGCAACCGCTAGAGGTTAGCGACGTACAGTTAGTAGGGTTCCTGCATGAATTCAATTCAGACATGACATATACTTCGGAGATAATCGTTATATGTAGAAGTTTCAGTCTGTCCCATTGATATTATCATTGTTTATATAAATTAGAAGCTACCCAATTAACCGGTCAGTTATCTTTGCAGGTGGATCAGCTGGTTAACAAATGATCATGGTCATGTCACTCGTGATTTGTTCATACACTGATGCATAACGGCTGCCAGTGTGACTCCTCCTTACGGTGAAGTATTCGTACTCATTGACGATGTTGGGAGTAAAAATACCACTCTCTATGCCTGGTCGATATGAACCTTGGGTTCTATATTTTTAACCTACTTCAATAACGTCTAAGGTCAACTTGGGTCGCAAAAGTTATCGGTATCCAAACCCGTTAGATTATTCATTGTTAAAATATTCATTGTAATATGCTCTTTCCTAAAGGAGATAAGGTGATATAGACACAACAACAGCCAATCGTAAGCATCGATAGAGAATCTTCACAACCTGTTAAACAGATATAACACATTGGTTATGATGATGTCAAATAAAAGTTGCGTTATATGGTGAAAATTAGTTTGTTCGAAAGGTAGATAACGCAGTAGCGGTAACGAAATGATAGTTTCAAAATGTTTCAACGTTTTGGATGTCACCGGCAAATTGTGTTAACGCAAATTCTCGTCCAACTGATTACGCGAGTAAGACATGCAGGCACAGAACTAATTCGATCTTGTGACTATCGCTAGTTTTTTAATCAGCTAGCACTGCCCTCTTTGCATTCTGACCTCCCCTACTACGTTGGAATGGTGGTGTAACACGCAAGCCGGCTGTTTACATGCTGATTGTCCGTTACACTTACGGACCAACTCTGATGCAACGTAGACGCACCTGGAGACAGCGTTCTTTCGAGGCAGGGGTTCCAACAACAGTCCTGTAAGAGGAAACAACAAGAAACAAACGTAAGCCAAAGGTCCAGTAAGCCCTGCACACGACTTACAAAAACGAAAACTAAAATGACATCAACAACACAACAGCGCGTCCCGTTACGCAATTCGAATTCAACTTGTGCGCGCTTTTTGGTTTAGAGTGCAAGTTACAGTGTTCAGGTGTGTGTGTTAAATTGATAAAATGAGCTTTGCTGACCGAGACTTGCAAGCCGAACCATACCCAGTAGGCCGAGAGAGAAAAGCTAGACAAAATGCAATTTTGCTCGTAATTATTTATGCAAGTGTGTTGAGCTTTGTTCGGCTTAAGGGTTGTTCCTGCCATTTTTCTTTTTTGTTTGACGTTTTCTTGTCAGCAGCAGTATTGAGCTTATGTTAATGCGTTTACTTTAGCGGTGTCCGGTTCGCAAGCTTGCAACTTGATTGTTGTTGTCGGTCGATGCTGTTATACTTGTGTGTGTGATCAAAGACTGGATTCCTGATAGAACAAAAAACAACACCCATCTCCCACTGACCTTGAAGTTCTGTTATTATATTTCTTTCTGGTACAAAAAATTATTGTGAGGTTGATACACAAACATGAGCGTTAATCGCTGTAGGGTTTGATAAGTCATTTCACGTTAGAAAACGACAATATATATCAGATTAAACATCACCCAGATGCAACCGCAGTCCTCATATTCAAATAAGCCTTTCGGCCATTGCACTTCGGAAACGAGCACTAGATTCGCGTTGCGCTCTTATTAGAGCTCAACAGTAGTGTATATCCATGTCCGAGCTGGAATTTGCAATCCCACCCTCATTTGTGAGAGACTGACATGTTAACCATAATGCCAGTACTCATACACTAGAAATGACCGGTCAGTCATATTTAAACACCCAACCGCAACCTAATGCGAACAGTGTTCATACTGTCCAATTGTTTTGATAGGGGCATATTGGCTGTTTTTGTAAGTCCACTCGGTAACCTCGACATCAGAAACGTCTTAATTACGCTGTAGTCACGGATTTCATTGAAACAATTGATCAGTGTATGAAGTTCGAAATACATTTCGAGTGCTTGATTCTTTCACATTAAGATCCATCCATGCTTCAACGCAGTTCCCGCATTCTTTTCGGATGTGGGTGCTGTTCATTTCGAAGTAACCGAAGTCTCCGAAGTCCACCTGAAAGAACGTAGTTGACACCATTTTCACAATTAACAAGGAGATCAATATCCTTGACTAAAATCAATACTTATAAACCGATAGTCGAATGCATAAAAATGAATGCACAAATAGATGTATCTACACTTTTTACTCAACAGATTTGTTCATAAAAACACTTTTCAATTCATAGCCAGTTTACACACTGCGTTTCAAACACACCACCATGTATCACTTGTCAGCTGTCGTACGTGGGGTTTGTTCACCACGGTTGTTTCGATTGAAGTGTTATGACGTAAGTTCTCCGAGAGGGTCGAAGTCTTCCAAAATATACAATGTCTTTTTTAAAGTAAATACACACTGAATAAGGATTGATGATAGCTGCTCAGTAAATAAAAGTTTAACGTTCATCACCGCTTGCATACGCTTGTTAGAATGTTTTCCGACTGTGAATTTTGTCATTCATATCCCTATCAGTTTATCGTTCGACTGTTATTTTTATCAACTAAATTATAGAGGCCCACTGGCCGCCAAAGATTTATACAGATACGTGTTTTATTGCTTATTAAGTTATGCCATTCAAAATGGCGACACACTGCCAAATATCCTCAACGTAAACCTTTCCACATGCATGGAGAAGGTTAGCAACAGCTGACCACCAAGTAACAAGAAGCTTAGTTGAGATATCTCGTGGACATCGGCGATTAGATGTCACCACACGCACAGAAGAACATGCAATGTTTCATTACCATGAGACCGAAATAGGCTGAGGCGAAAATCATATTACCCAGAACGCAAAACGTAGCTCACCGAGGAACAGCATTTCTCTGAAAGTCGGTGCCGACACGGGAAACTGGAATGGTAATAAAACTGATAAGCCTAAAGCAGACGCCCAGTGAGTGATACAACCTACACAACAAAACACTCAAGTGATTCAGTCACACGACAGCAAGCTACGTTTCAGAATGCCCACTTCGACGTATGAATGTTGACACTGCACAATTATGACCTTGCTGATCAGCCTTGTAAGTCTCTGCAAACATCGCACAATATCGCGACTCACATTCACTTCAGCCACAGTTATGAATAATGTAACTGGCGACTTTAAAAGTTTTTAAGTTGAAAATAGGGCCACCGTAATTCAGTAGACCGGTTTTGTTCATCTGCATTCACTCACAGCACATATCATACAAAGGGATAATGGAAGCAAAAATGATTACGTTCATTCTTATTCGGTGTGGCTGAATATTACATGGTTTGCGGAATAATCATACACAAAACATTCTCTTAATCGTTGAAAAGAACACCGATGCTCCATCCGACTGTACTATCACATATCAGTAATATACAATAATAATGGGGAGGAGAACAGATTAAATTTGTTTATTATATATGATCTGCGTTACATTAAC
>LUCH01006702.1:0-15175 GCA_013368495.1 Paragonimus heterotremus
ACAGAATGTCACGATCATTCCTTAAGGTAAGAGAATCATTGTCAGTGTTGATGGCATGCAAACTTTTGACATCATTGACAACCAGTAATAACGAGGATGTAATTTGAAGAAGTCCATTAATAAATTAGAAGCGGGTCAGGAAGTGATTCTTAGGGTACCTTGATGAAGCTAGACCTGTAGGTGAGGAATACACCATTTAAGCGCACCCTATACAGACTATTATCCGTTAACGAAGGTTATCTTATACTTCAAATGATGAGCCTAACGTTTAAAACACCATGGTTCACGCGATCGAGTGCTTTGGCAAAGTAAAAGGACACGACACCAGTGCCATTAGCTTAATCAACTGTTTTGGTCTGTTGGTCAATGGCTATCAGCAGATTCGTGGTAGGCGTACAACTTTTGCGAAATATGTGCTATACATTGGAGAAGTCCTGAGAGGTCAGATATCTGTAGAATGAGTTGTATACGAATTCCTCTAAGATTCTCAATGTGTGCCGTAGCAGGGCGATTGGTCGGTAATCACTGGGAAACGGGTGTGGTGCTCACGAGTTTTTAGTTGCTTCACACTGTTCTCTGAGGGATTGAGTGCGCAAACAGTAGACTAAATAGGTCAGCAAGTTGTTCAGCCGTCAAGCTATTGTCGAAGACAAGCATATTTGTTACTCATGACCAGCTAAGATGGAAGTCATACTAGGTGGAGGAGAGTTCATTTTCTGGATAGTTTTTGGGGATGGTATGTTTTAGCAAACGCTCCGTTACCTTGCTTGAAATGGTAATAAGGCTGATTGGCCGGTAACTAGTTGAGGATTACCGATCGCCCACTCCGGAGATTGGCGTGATCGTGACGTTTCAAGCACTGACGAGAATGCCAGTCTCGAATGTCTGGTTGAACGGCTTATGAAGGGGTTCTGCCAGATTAGCAGTTGCTGTCTAAAGGATCCTAAAGTTGATCTTATCTGGATCGACCACACTACATGCGTTAACCTTGAGTAATAGGTCTTCAACGTCAAGTACAGTGAAGTCAACAGTAAAGAACTGATGCCGACATTTTCAGAGCGACAGAGCTGGGTGCAACATTATGGACCATCGAATAGTACTTGTATAGCTCGGCAGCTACTGGAGGCCTACTTTTGTTCAGTCGACGCATATGTTTAAAACAGGTTTTGTTTACATGAGCTCTCAGAAAGATCTTTTCTTGTACGGGTTTACTTTGTTTGCAGATTTCTCGCTCACACCTATTCTGATACCGCGGAAAGTTTATGCTCTGTCAATAGGTGGGAAAGATTGTCAAGGAGACGACGTATTCTACACGGAAGTGGTGGGCGAGAAGAGACAGTACACAATTTGCCCGGTACGAACAAATCATCCACCTTTTGAACCGCGTCTTAAGGCGTGTGATAGTCCAGGTCTCCAAAAATGCAATCAAGATGGATTTGACGGAAATAACTTCTCAAGCTGTTAAAGTAAATCTGATTAAAGTTTCGAACTGTAGACTTCCTTACTGGTTGTTGCAACCAGTATCATACAAAGTAGCTCAACAAGGAGTAGTCATTATGTCTAAATGGCGGCTTGATTGTCACTGTGTCTATCAGGTGACTCTCGTTCGTGACAATGAAGTTAAGCATGGAAGGTATCTCACCTGAACGATGCCGCACTAAGGCACCGACATGCTGTTTCCATACCTTCCACTTTACCCACGTCGACAAAAATCCTTTCTTACTTTCAGAATTGGATATCAATGACCAGTTTATCTTGAGTGCACTAAAAAGAAAAAAACAAGAGCCCCAAAAAACTTTTTGGGCTTCTAAGAAAAAAATCAGCATCAGATTGTTGCATGAGGATGAACAATATATATCCGTTTGGGGTGTGTCTTGACCGCCTACTGTCAATTGCATTCACGAAACATCACACTTATCGAAGGACGGGGGTTCTTTGATGAACGTAGGTGTCAGATGACTCTGATAAGTGAAAGATCGCAGAGCCCCCCTTTATCCCTTGGGAGAGGTCATCACGGTGCAAGAAGTACCCGAACACGTTCAGTACACTGTCGCTGAAGTTGCCGGTAGGCCGAGTCTCCGTAATAGCAAAAATGAAATGAGTTGCATCATATGCCGGCTGCCTGATATCTGGAAGTCTGTTGAATAGGCTCATGTGATTCGTATACGTACGACTGAGAACTATCTTCTCGTTTAACTGTTTGTGAAAGGAGAGAAGATCCTGATGAAGGGTTTGGGAAGGGAGTGCAATGACTGAGAGCAGAGATGCTGGTGGCGGACTCAGTGATCATCTTTCCAGGCCCGGTAGTCCTGAGGTACCTCTTGGAGTGTAGCGGACGCTTCACCACTCTTTGTGCGCAAGTGGGCATACCTGTGGGATGCACCATCTACTTCTGGTGTGTCTCGATTGATGCCCTTTCAACCACATCCTTCCTTAGAGTTCTAGGATGGCTTGACATTTTCCAACCCCAAAAATTTGCATAGGGTATTACTCGAGGACACGTTTTAACGTGGTACAGCATGGGTCCGTCCAAGAAACATGCTGGAAAAGTTCACTAGGTGTGCGCTTTTTGATGTACGGAAGGGGAACATAGTAAGCCTTTCCAGTCACAACCTTTGAAGAGGAAATATTCCGTAACGGGCCTGTTGCGGAATGCGAGGGTTGTAGGCGTGAAAATCGGTAGCCCACTTGCTCCCCTGTTAATATCACTCCCACCCGACTCCTTGGATTTTGTAGGTGGTTAGCCGGGAGGGACTTCGGGGTTGGTCCATACTGCCGGAGATGCTAAAGAAGTAAGATAGGCCCTTAAAAAGGAACTAAGGACCTTGGCTTCCCCCGGAACTTAGGGTCCGCCTAGATATGTACCCTAGTTTTGGCCGCTTGATGCTTCTTCCATTTCTGTAGAGAACAGTCGAGTGAAGCATTTACTACATTGACTCGCGTAGATGACGCCGAACGCGTAGGTTCGGAAAGTGGACTGTACCTAACGCATATACTTAATAATTACATTCGCCAACGCTAGATCCTTATTTTTCCATTGTCTGTCACCATATATGAGTGGGAACAGATCTCTGAACAGTAACTAGTATGAGCTTACAGATCAGAAGATAATGCTGACGCTTTCGCACAACTTTTACAATTGTATAAACATCTTTTTCAACCTATGAATGATGACTCCCCTTCAAGGAAAGCGTTCTAGAAAAGAAAACGTGCAACTCTCCTGCTTTGATTGGCAGTAACTGGAATTGCAACGTCGGACTCGTCTCTCTCAGCCATGGACGATCTCTCCAGTGTCTGCTGTTGATTGTAGATGCTGTGTCAAACGGTGAAATAAGAACTTCAAATCTTCTATGAAAGGGACTGTTTCGTTATACCTCAGAGGATAAATCTTATCAGCGAACTTTGGAGAACCGGTGTGAATATTAGACGAAATTACCTAAACTCCACTGCTGAGAATTCAGATCGTGCAGTGGAGCCGGCTGTCGCGGAGCACGAAGTCTCTCAAATTCCGTTTTTACTATTCTTGTTGGTATTACGGAACAGAGGTGCTTAATTGTTTTTTCCAGCAGTGATACTTCTACTGTCATTAAGTGTAATCTCTAGGAAATAGGACCACATTTGCGCTATGCTTTGTAGCGTCGTTACCGCCAGATTCAAGAGCAGTATACTTTTCTTCTTCCCCAGTGGAAACCTAAGAATGGGCACTATGAAAGTCAAGAGAGCTGAAGACTTAAGAACTAGTTGTCTTTTCGAATGGTTCATTGATTACTGGAAGTGAGTAAGCTTCTTGATTCATGTAGCGATTACTCGTCTGTTTGTAACCGACAACCATCCGCTCTTTGTAGCTATCGTTAGTAGTTATCAATATCTGCACTATCCACGATGAATTCGAAAGTTCAACAATATTGTTGAATAGCTTTTGAACCTGTGATGGAACAAACAGTCTGTCGCAACGGAAGAGATATCTGAACTACGATGTAGTGGGTTTACAGATGGTTGCCAAATGCTGGAACTTCGCGCACGTCACAGCCAACTCGCAAGCGATGAATGCTGGTTTATTTCCTACGGAAGGAATCGTCACTTCCTTTATCTTGCTTGAGTAAATTTTGGCTCTGTGACGTCAGCACAAAAATCGAACAAAATTGTTGGCCTCACTCACGGACAAAAAATACCTTCGTATTTTATTTCCGCAATAGAATGTTCCCAAGTGAAACTCGGTGGCACGTAGATGCCATGATAACCTTGTCATGAGGGCCCTCGGTGTCCCAATGGTTTAAATTTGCAACAGGAGCGGGAATGTAGCTTTTGGAACCCACGGTGTTTGTATAAGCTTAAAGGCAGGCTCTGTTGATCAGTATTGTAACTGCATCCGGTAGACGAAAATTGCTGCCTCTGCTTTCTGCGAGTTATTTGCAATAGTTTTACCGGTGATATTCAGTGTATTATTACAGGATGTGGGTGTAATCGAGGACTAATGAGACTGCCATTGTGTTTGGAATTGTTCTAGTACCCTTGCCTGCTGAAATGCAGCTTGACTATCATGTGTCTCGGATTTCAGCAGTCTGCGAGTCGCTGATAATGATGTCTCAAACTGAATCGTCACAATCTTGTGCTACCGATACATGTTTAAAATTATAAACTTTGGCGAGGTTTTTGAGCTTCCGAAAAAACTCATCTACAGTTTTGTCACACTGTCTAGCGCTTGGTAATAAATATCGCGTGCATATTTCGGTTTTAGGCTTCGGGCATCAAGCGTCACGACTAGAGATTGCATGTTCGTGTGTGGTGCGTTCGATCGACGATGAAGCATAATTGATGGGGATTTGTGTTTGACGCGGTTTGTGAAACTCAGTGGACGAAAGGTGGTTATCGGACGTATATTATTAATGGACCCATTCGCCAGAAGCCGTTGAACAACGAAGACCAACGTCAGTCCGTTGAAGTCACAAGTACCGATCCGTGGTAGGAATAAACGTAAGATGAGCAAATCTTGTTGAGGTAAACATTCAGTTGATGCGCGCAGAAACCGACAAGTGAAAATAAAAGATGGGCGTCTGAATTAAGGTCGCGCCTATCCCGTAATTACATTACAGTAACTGAAGTGAAAAATAGAAATAATTCTCTTCACAGACAGCAATACATCAGTGGTTCACACCGATGCTTAACCGCCACACAAAGGGTAAAAAAGCAAACGCTATATAGGAAGAGGGAGAAAGAAAGGACGGGAAGGGGCTTAATCACTAAAAAATAACTACGTCTACATTCGACATCAAGATGCCTACACCTTGCAAATAAACAACCAGATTGTAAGTGAAAGTACGTAGACATCGGCAAGACATAATCTTTACAGCTTTCTTTGTTCCGCATCATTAAATGCACTCACTTCACAGACAACTCGGTCAAACAACGACAGCATTCACGTCACTGAGCTCGATTAGCCGCCATTCCACCCAACGCCTTAAGCGACCGATCCTGTGAGTCAGGGAGAGAGCCCCAGTCCGGGCGACGGACCCCATCAGTCACTTATGCGTATAAGAATATGAATGTAAATGTATGTCCAAGAATAAACAACATAATTTATGGTAATACCTGTTTTTGGACTGGTGATGGATGTGCAATGTTGTCTTGAAGTATGGACGCAACGTTTTCAAACATACAAAGGTGAGATATACGGGCATATCAAGATGGCTTTAGCTGTGATCAGAATTTGACACAATTGTCTTTTTTTCAGTACCTTTTATGCGGTAGATTGAACGGAACACACTGATCGCGTTATTAAAATTAAACGAACTAACCGTGGTGTTAGTCGATTTTGTTGTTCCACCACTGCTCAACTAAACGTGTAATTACGCTGTAGCCCAGTAGTAACGACAGGCGTCTACTGATTACGCAGTCTTGCATTCGACTTCAACTGCCACGACGTTTTTTGTCCAGATGTGGACTGCCTGGCAGTATATAGCTTCGGTGATCTTATGAGTCACATGCCAGCGAACACTTTACGAACTGGTTTTACAAGAAAACGTAGGTGTATACACACGAGAAGATTGCGTATTGGATCTTTTAAGCGTTAACATCATACTGGAACAGTATCGCTTTGGACAGTACGTTATCTTTATTAGCAGTTGAGTTCCCCCGAGCGGGGATCTCTGCTTGTACATTACGTTCAAAAGGTAAATCGATATTCCCGGTTTTCGATTTTTTTGTTACTTGTCATTCATTTATCTGACCTTATAAACCTGACATTCCTCTTTTTGCCCGTCATCTGTTGTATTGCAAGAATGTTATAGCTATACTTCGCAAGAAGTAATTATTGGAAATCGTATGACATTTATTTTTATTGTTATAGCATCGCTTGTTTCTACATCAAGCTTTATGTCTTGCATTTTGTGAATATCAATGAAAGCTTTTGTTTGCACCCTTCGCACAAGTTGGCGCGGAATTTGGAACTGGGTGAGCTTGTTTTTTAATCATGTGGTTGACCACTACATTACCGCACGACTGTTTTTGACTGCGGATCGAGTTACTGTGTTCTGTGGTTCATTCTAAAGTTATGTGAATCTTGTCCGCCTTCGGAAACTGTTATGTCTTGGTATTCAGCTAAACGAATGTTTTGCGTTACCAAATCTTCATGTTTCCTTTTAGCCGAGTTATTTATCCGTCTTTGTTTGAATGAGTTGATTGTGTAATTCACTAATGACTGGTTCCAGGTTCATTGTAAATTGTTTGCCGCCATGTAACATATTGGGTCACGCTTGAGGGGCTGGCTGGTATCAGGCTATGTGGACCTAGAAAACATTAACGACCATTGTAACCGAGTTCGAATTTCCAATCGTTTGGTTGGAAGTTATAACGCTGTTGTCTTCGTCGTTCTGTGGTGTGCAAAACGTTACGATTGTGCACAAGCAAACGAAGCGGATCAGTGCTCACGACGTTAACCATCAATTCTATAGTACCAGTGCATGACCTGAGGATTGCTCCCCTGGTATGCACGAAACCGGGCTTAAGTCCCCATCCATTTTGCGCATAGAATACCGTATACGAAAGTCGGAAACTGAGAAAACTGTTCACTCGAATACTGCTCAATCAAACACTGACCAAGTTAGTCTCTGTACATTTGTGATTGTAACCTATTCTGCACAGTACTAGTCAGTTATAATAAATTTATCCTTGACACCAGCGGCCTTTATGATATAACACTGAACATTACTGTGTAAGTTTTGGCTACTTGCTAGTATCTTGTGCCTCTCTATCACTTGCTAGTGAGGGATGTGCGGTGTACATTCAGAAAAATTGGGGTATTCTGCTTAACCATTTCATGTAAGCCAACCTACAGTGATCCTAATTAACCATGATTATTAATATTCTTTTTACTATTTGTGTAGTTCATCTTAACTGGCTACATCCTTTTTTTAAATGCTCGTCTTGGGATCCATAATAGGTACGTAGAAAATCTTCCGTTCTCCACGGCTACCCGTCTTATTTTAGAACGAAACTTACCGGTAACAGGCATTTGGTGAAGTTCCATTTGGCCGTTCCGTGGGTCGCACATTGTTGACGATCTTCGTGCGAAGGTTGATCACAGAGTAAGCGGAACAGTCTACCTAATTACAAACAACAGGCGTTAGGACTGCTATAGTAAGGTAGGGTTATGGTTAACGGTCGAATTTTTATTTTGAAAAATTCGCACAAAATCCTTGACGGTACTTTACAGGATATCTCAGAAGATTTATCGACACGAGAATTTGCAATAATTGAAACATTCCCTTTGCATCAAAAAGCATCTGTATCCGATCTTCACAGACCACCATTGTGATGGTGATGGGTCCCGCTTGCAGAGTGTGTGTAATACGTCAGCTAACTCACACAATCTATAATCAGTTCCGACGAATTCACCGCAAATGATGCGTTTCAGTTCAACGGATGTCCCGTTAGTAGGGATTTTATGTGGTTGCAAAATTACTTTCACTGATGTCATATCGTTCAATTAAATCTGATTATGAGCTGGGAGGGCGTGCTCAGCAACGGCTGATTCATATTTTGGGTTGTGTTATACCTTCGAATGGGCCTCATACTGCGTGAGCTTTCAGCTAGTATGAATCTTTTAACATATAGCGACTCATCACATTTTTGTATTTTTCAATTATCCAGGTCATGGTAATAATTTCCTTCTGTAGGCGTGTTATTTTTTGCCGATTATTGGAGGCATGGGTACAGACTCAGCGCCACTCCGGCTAGTCACACACCACATTACACGTTGTCAATACCTGGGTGTTACTGTGAGAAGCATTTCGTTGCAGTAGTTGTTCAGTTAATGTTTAAATCCAAGAATGTTTCTCTTCAGGGTGAAACATTCCGTTTTTTAGACCGTTATACTTCGACAGGTTTCTTGCATTTTTGTATCCTATGTGTTTCCCCTAACCCGTGTTACTCTGTGTTGATTCTATGTGCAGGATAGAACCAAATAGCTTCCATTTTTCCAAGTTTTTTCGTTCATCCTAATCGCCCGCTCCTGATTCGTTGGTTTGTCCGCGTAAAACGATTGTACTTAGAAAACGAGTTCTCCGAACTGATGAGCTTGCTTCATTTTATTTTTGCCTTAACTTTTATACTCCGTTTTTCTGTTTCGTTTATTTCGGTTCAGACTAATCCTTAGTCAGCTCGATAAGTTTCCGGTGTGTTGTCTGCTAATACTATGACCACAAAGCTTGACTTATGTTTAATTCGCCACTCTGATACATGCCTGTGCTTTGATTGTTCTTTATGGAAGTGAATAAACACGGTAGTACTGTCTGAAGCTCGCGAGTTGGCTTACGGATCTGAGGGTCTGTAGTGAAAATCTACTCGATTCATTGTCTATCCAAACTCCGACACAATAGAAAATTTAACAAGAGATCAACCCAAACGTCGCGTTAAGATACCATATCAGGACTGGACGAATAGCTTCAATTTTACATCTTCCGTTATCCACTCAGTCTTCTGTTTCTTTTTACATCAATCGGCTTACGGTCTGTGATTTTTCTTGTGTCATTGGGACCAGCCGCCGACAGACTGTGATTTCTTTGATAGTGACATGCATCCATAAATGCGGGTTCTTGTCTTCTGAATAGCAACTACTTACTCCAATCAGTCCGAGATCTTCTCCCTATTACTTACGCGAGTGGTTTCAATTGAAGTACAATATCAAGGGCTATTCCGAGTATTAAAGGAGCCTCGTATCAAGTTTGACCTCCATTAGTTCTGCTCGGGGTTACTAGATGATGCATGGTATTACCTGAAGGAATTGGCTATCTCCGCTGTCTTCTCGGTGGTGGTGCATAACGAAATTGCACATTCTGGAAATGTCTCCGAGAAGAAAGCTTGCACAAGACGGAATCATCAATCGAAATGTCTTCCAGTAGTTGATTGGTTTTGACAAAATCTTTTGAAGGTATTCCGTTCATAAGACCTTATTAGAAGTGTTTTCACAACCACGCAGAACGTCCACTAACGAGATATTCACTGCTCGGGAACGCCACTTGTGGTCAATCGCCTAGAAGTGCCTATAGTTTTGCTTAGTCTAATCGCTGGATTACTTTAGGCCGGACAGCCACATACGCCTGTCTGTCTCACCTTATAATCTAATTTCTTCCTACAATGCCAGTGGACTTGCATAACTAATGAGTAACCCGGTATCTCTTTATTGGTGAATTTCCTTAGCCTACTCGTACCATTTCGGTATACATAATTTGTTTGTATTCTCAACGTGGTGATATAACACCCTATGGTAGCTGCTTCATCGGAGGAAGTTTCGAAATGGTAAACCATTTGGATATTCATTCAGTGTAACTTGTTCAACTATTTACTTAATAGAGACTATCTGCATAATACACTATGCATCCCCACTTTTCTCATTCGTCTACGGATCGATTCGCATTTTTCCATCATATTTTTCCCGTTCTTCTGCACAGTCTGGGGTAAACTTAACTTCGACCATCGGTAGAAATTGCCGCTTGTCCTCTACTACCAGTATTGTTACCGATGCGAATATCGACGCGCCAGCGGCCTCGAAACATTTCCTCCATGTGGGGTTTCATCACGATCTACCGAAAGCATGCTACGGTGGTCGACACACTGTAGCCATGCTTGCCGGAGATGGTATCGGTCCAGAAATGATGGGCTATGTGAAAGAAGTCTATCAAGCACTCGGAGCCCCGGTTGACTTTGAAGAAATTTTCGTTAATCATAGCTGTGATGAGACCACGTTTCAGGATGCTTTATTAGCAATGAGGCGTAACGGAATTGGAATCAAAGGCAATTTTGCAACGGAGCCAGGTAAGTGAGCCATTTACCTCAAGTGCTTTCGAGTAGTCTTATACCCTCCGCATCACATGTGATCCAACAAGTCTTGTTGCAAAATTCACTGTACTTGGAATGAAGAGTGGCACGTAACATAAGAAAAGAGGACTAATGGTGGCTCATACCGTGTTAGTCGTATTAGTGACATGGCTGTTAACATTGTTGTTAGGCGTTTTTCCGAACAGAGCACAATCTCCGAATGTAGGCGAAACAATTTAAGGAAGAAGCCGCGCCATAATACCCACGTGATTTAGCACTCGTATACTTTTTGGGTTGTGTCACAGTTATATCAGTTGATGCTGATGTTACTGTTTGTTGAACTTGAGGTATAACGTTGTGCGATCAACATGTTGCACTATATGATGCACAGTTAGAAGCTCAGGTTAACGTCATGTTGACCACATGACGGTTTAAGACGGAGCCATTCTTGTTAAGAGTTAAGGGATGCTGAGCTATGAATTAATTCATATAGTTGTGATGTATCTTAGTTATAGCCACCAAGTAGTTTAGAAATGAATAGGGATATTTCCTGCAGTTAGTATCAGAGAAAAAATAATGCAACGGGTGAGTTCTTCCAAAAAAAATTCAGGCACTAAACTGTTCGCTTTCGTCAGACTGACAGTGCGATATTCTTGGTATATCTGTAGATTCTTCACGAATAAAAAGCAAATTACTTTATATATGAGAGCTTGCGGTAACTCAATAGTAGAGAAGTCGTCCGTCGCTCATATGATTGCAGCTCCGAGTTATTTCATCGTGACTGTTCATGTCTGGGTTTGAGCGTCCTGATAATGTTCAGGCCACCTATAACCCAGCTTGATGCATAACGACGACCATCTTGTGGTGCAAAAAATGAGTTAACCCCGTGAGGACTGTACGTATTTATAGATTAATAACAATATATTACCATTGTGTACAATCCAAACAAAGAATGTTCATTAAGAAATGACGAGACTATAAGCGTCCCTTTCAACTGATCACCATTGTCTTGTCAGGCCAGAAACGCGTGGGAGCCTCCTGTGCGTGTACAATTTAGAATTGCGTTAGTAAATCACGATTTCTATTGATATAACATCGCCCTGTTGTTCTCAGCCAATTGAAGATCGCTTTTCTCGGTGCAAATATTGATAAAACTGGTTAGTGCCTGTTATCATTCACTGTGTCGAACTTTACCGCTTTCTTACCGAACTGGTTCATCCGTTTGTTATTCTAAGTTACCTTCTTTGTGGCTTGTGTGTTTGCTCAATCACGGTAGCCATCCATTGTTCATGCTCGATTCTACCTCTCCATCTGAGTTAGAAGTTATCCGTCAACATAATGCACACCAATACATTCGTTTACCAGCTACCGAGTAAGATAATTTGGAGGGCGGACCACATGGTACTTTCAAAAAAGTATAAGCTCGATCCGGTTAAAAACCGCGTGTAAAAATGTACGTCTTCTACCTATCCGACACGGTTGACACGATTGGCCAAACTGAATTGTTCATGATTATCCTTAAAAAATCTATCGATCAACTGAGAACAGTCTGACATCTTCATCTCAGTTTCAGTCGCGCTTGGGTTTACTAATTCGCAGCTGTCTGCACGAAGGAAGTTCACCCTCGCGGGTTCATAGTGTCAATCGTAAGTAGCATAATGAATGTTCTGCACCTCCTTAAATCTCATTTATCAGTCATTCAAACAAATGAATATTTAACTTGGATGCAGAGTGATAAAATACGACATAAATAACATTTTATTGCATACAAGCGATAATTGGTTAGGCGTTCGGATACGATAATTTGGTCGTGCCTGACGTGAGATCAGTGGCATAGTAGTCAACACGGCTGCCTCATGAAAGTCCGTTAAGAGTTCAAATCCCGGCCGTATTTTATTACAAGTATTTTTGTTTTTTATTGCTTAGAAAAGATAGAAATAGGTTGAGATAATCGAGAGAAGCAGAATGACAAGAAGAATGAGCGATTTCTGAGTACACTGTAAATTCATGCTAGTGGTCAAGATTTTATGGGGCACCGCTACATTTGACAATTTGATTGACCTACATCATCAGTAACACTGCTGCTAAGCAGTTACCCGTAAATGTTGTTGACATCCACCAAACAAAAATAGTTTGAATATTTGTAGCATTTTGCTGTTAAGGAGGAGGTCCTTTTCAACTCTCTTTTCGAAAGAGACCATCCAGTCATTGTCATACGTCTTAGAATACAACCTGCACGGAGACATTCACATTCAACCACTGTATTACTTATGCTGTCTCCCACCTGACGAATATTGTTTTCAAACGCACCAGGACATTCTACCTCTCGTGTTATCTAATAATTCACCCGCGCTTGCATAGGCTATACGGATGGAAGCTTACTTCAACTTCTGGTTGATCACTTGCTAAACAACTCGGTAAAGTCATCAACGACTTCGAGTGCCTAGACAAAACAATGAACAAGGGAACCGAATTCAATGATCGTTAAACAGCTCCCGCTGTTAATCCAGCCACGTCGTTTATCGATTTTCAACGAGTGAAGTGACAGTCGGATGTATAAGTTAATATATTTGTCAGATCGGTGATAATCTGAAAACGAATCCCGGCAGCCATCGGATCAATCGAGGTGCCATTCAAGCGTTTCAGTTGTTGCAGCTGTCTCTTATTCATCCAAGCTACCAAAAACAACGTCCCTATCATCGCCTATCAAGTATCCACATTTATTGGCACTACAGCGTCTCAAATATCGTTATCGAATTCGTACAACTTTGTACGGTACTAGTTTCTTGAGGGTTTGCTCAAAATACAGCCCTGCCTTCGCTATATGTTTCCAGGTTGTTTGACGGGCTAACCGTAAACTGCGCATGTCTCTGACCAGAAGAGGTTTCCCCAGCACAACTTAGTTGATACTGGACGGCGACCTTGGGGATAGCAACCACTGCATTTAAATGTATACAGTTCATTCTACTCTCTTCTCTCGTAGGTCAATCCTCACGGAACCTGGCCCTTCGAACACAACTAAATTTGTACGCCTTCGTCCAACGGTGTCGCAACTTTCCCGGGATCAAGACTCGGCACGACAATGTGGATATTGTGATCATTCGAGAAAATACAGAAGGAGAATATAGCCGAGTAGGTTCGCCATCCTTGTCGTTGATTGTTTTTAACGATTGACTGTTATGCTTGCCATACAGGAACGAGCCCAGTCGCATGCAGTTGCTCTGCCCACCAGTGAGACCTCGGAATGCATCCCCTTTGATAGAATGCTTTAGTTCGTATCCTTTGAGTTAAAACATGTAAATGTATACCATTATGATAGTTGTCTAAGAAGTTGTGCCCAGAATAACGCTGAAGTTTATCTTAAGATAGCCTCAATTTAGTCCAGTTCTCAAAGTATCAATCATCAGATGTCTGGTTTATTCTTTGTCTTCCCCGGACATTTCTGTTCAGATTTGAGTGGTGTGTAACGGTATCTATATCCTTCATCTGACCTTTTCGATCGTGAACTATCATCACTGATGATCGTACATAACTAGTTGACACTGACACGTAAATGTCATACAACAGTGAGAAAGAAGAACAGGCCCTAAATTAAAGATCAAATGATTGAAAGGGATAGAGCTCATTGTACAGAGATTTAAGCATGCTTGTGTTTGACCATCATTGTCCCCGTCAGTCAGTCTGTATTAAGTGAGATAATCTCGTGGGCAACGAGGCCTCTCGCTAACGCGTAGTTCGGACCACTCGAGCTACACCATCACCCGGTCAAGTTGACATGTTGCACAGTCTTCAATGGCTGAGTCACGTACTCCGAATTCCAGCTGAGTGTTTACTTCACCGGACATTAGTTGCTGGCTGAAACCACGTAATGGACGAACAACGACGTAGTCGCGAAATATGAAGACCCTGAACATTCCGTTAGGTAAAATGGGCAGGTATCGCCTATCTGATTGGGGTCCTCGTAATTATCGGAATCGCTAGTAAAAACGTTATTCGAGATGGCAGCTTGTCATAGTCATTTTATTTAGCTTTGTTTTTATCCAAGTTGAACTTTGTCGAGATTTCTTCTTCTGAGGTATTCCACATCATTGTTGAGATGAGCGGTGGCCCGAGCAACAGTACCTTCTGGCTGCACTCATGGCCGTTATGAATGAATGAATAAACACGAAAATCCTGTTTCCAAATTAAAACTTTCCGTACATTTACATCATGCAAATAAAGAGTTGAGTTGTTTATAGTTACTTATTCGTTACTATCACCCAGTACGTCACAATGAGACTGAAACGTGATGCGGTGTGACGGCTTGCGCATTTTGATGACCTACTTGGTTAAACTGGACGGTGTGGATACCACACCGACAGAGTCACTCATGCCAGGCAGGACAATAGAGAAAGGTCTGACAAACCACAGACTCCTGGTCTTCCAGGTTAGGGGTTGAAAGAAGGTTGGCATCTTTTTCCAAAAATGGTACCAGTTCTGATACACTGCCATCTACCCGCACCGGCACTGTCTACCCGATATTGGTTACACACTTCGGGTGACTCCACAGTCTCCGCCACTGGTCAAGCTGGAGTAGGTGTAGTCCTCAGCACGCCGGCCTCAGCCGCATGAGTAGATTAGATTCCTGTTAACAGTAGATTACGCCGTTCGCTTGGCAGGTTCAACTAAGATCAGTTCTAGAAAGGAAACCTTCATAAATCTTTTCATTGTCAGCTTATGCTTCAGGTGACGGTAGTAACACTGGCCTCATGGACGCCTTTTATTCGGATCTGATTTCTCTCCTTCGGTCGACACATGTTTGTGATATAGTCATTCTGGCCAGAGATAGGAACGCCCGTGTCGGCCGCCTTGGTGAGGCCGA
>LUCH01006703.1:8895-33657 GCA_013368495.1 Paragonimus heterotremus
TAATGAACAATTGCTCAAAATGTGTATCACGTTTCATTACATTTTAATATGACCCAGTTTTGTGATGGTTTTTCTTCACAAGTTATGCATTTTTTCTACTAGTCTTGTTTACACTTCGTGTTGTTACCCTATGAACACAATTCCTTTTTCCACGCGTATTTCTGCTGCTTTTCTAAAGCGTCCAATCAGGTGTAATTGTCGGGGAAACAGCGTGGTGTCCACAGCGAAAGCGTTTTCTCCGTCGTTTTTTTAAAACTAATCAAACACGGAGGTTTTACGGTTCAATACCAGCTCAGTAAAACGCACGCTTAAGTCAACTGCTCCTGCCAGTATTTTCCCTGGTTATTAACCATCCGTATAGCTTCACCTCATATACATCCTCACACTCCCTGTTACCTTAAAACTTAGCCAACCGTTACAGTATGGCCTTTTTCAATATGACATATAAGGAAAAACAACCTGCATAATGAAGAAAAGTAACGTATAACAATGGCAAATGTTTACAAAATGTGTATAAAATTTGGGGCGTTAACTTGCATCCAGGTCGAAAGCATTTTGTTCATCAAAATCCACAATCCGTGTGTTCTTCTGTATAAGAAAGAATGCCGTTATGTGCATGAGGTGCGGAATGAACTTTCTCATCATTCAAAAATAGACTCAGCTGTTGGAAATCAGCCTTAGTAACCGCTTCTTTTATGACACTTCCGGTAAGTAATAGAAACAGAAGTATTACTTTCTCACTGTTGTCGTTTTGGATTATTGTCTGTGCACCGTATGTTATTTTGCCGACGGGTATTCAGTGCTCAGTGCCGCATGACGGGACGAAGTAACTGACAGCAGTAGGTGCAAACTTTGTCTTTTTTGCACTAACATCTCCGTCGCTGTCATCGTCTGGAAAACGTGGTTGTTTACTGTTAAAATGATACCCAACTGGAAGTGCAAACTTACATTCGACGTTTTTGGGGGTAAAACCATGTTTATTGTATCGTCACTTGAAGGTAGAGTGCCGGAAGTGTATCTGACTTCCATTTTCCTCGCATGTTCGAAGTCAACTGAAATTAAGTTTTGATAGGTTTAATATCAAATAATTTAACTCACTTGTGGTAACCAGTATGCTAACTGCTAACTTGGGGTTGTCAGACTTTGGCTACGGGTGGTTTCGTGCATACCTGTAGTACGCACTTCCAGGTTGTCGCGGACTAGTCGCTGTTGTCCGCGTAACAATAAGCCAGGTGCTGCTGATGACGGGAACATCCTCGTTGTCGTCGGCCACAATTTTAACCACACAGTAACACTTCCTCCCGTCCATATCTAAAAATGAATAACATTTCGTTAGTTGAAGTTAACACTTTCCAAGCTAGCAGAAGATGAATACACGGACTAGTTTCATTGGTTTGTGTTTACTAATTTTTTGTTAAACGTATGTGACAGTGGAATAACAAGTGAACTGAAGGACGATGAAACTAGAACGCATTTACACAGTACATCAGAAAAAAGTACACGATTAAAATGATAGGTAACCTTGTGATCAATGTAGACACCTTGTTGAGTACAGCGATCACAACTGGCGTATCCAGTGTGCTCTGGCTTCTGTTTTACAAATGCCCTAGCTCGCGAGTCATAAATGATACAGCTGACATTCAATTGCTTTTTAGACTGCAGGTTACCGACTGTACCTCCGTGTGATATCAGAGCACATAGTTCAGCAACCAAATCAGACAGATATTCATTTATATTCAAAGATTGGCTTAGACCAGCAAAAACGCTATCCATGAAAGGGGACGTTGTAACGGACTTTAATAATCTATAGAGTATAGGCCATAACTGCAACTACGGCGACTTGAAAAATCTAACGCCATCAGTGTGCTACTGGATGGCTAGGTCATTCGAATTCACCAGCGATGCATCATTTGGCCAGCGTGACAGGCCAGTTTGCAACCCAAAATCAGCATAAGTCCCACCGGTTATCAGTTTTCAGGGGCAATCACGTACTGTACACAACAAAGAACGGACGTCAATTGGCATACAGTTCACCAAAGAATTGATTATTCGTAAAAGCGTTGTAACTCTTGGGAATCCGGTACTTTATTACCCATCCTTTCAAGCCTTCTATCACTTTGGATACTGTTCCATCATCCCCTGAGCCGTATGCGACTGAGGATTTGCTTGCACCCGCTTCGTTGTAAGCAACGTCATCTAAACGAGAAATAACAATTGGAAAAACGCTTAGTTTTCGTCGGTATTGTTGTAAGGACACCACCTTCAAATCGATCACTGGAATCCACCACTAGCATGCATCGTCGTTTCCAGCTGTTGAGAGTCTTTTTTAATGGCACTTCTTTGCATTCTTATGTGTTCTTTGGCTTCCAAACATTCCTAAGTAGGTGTAATGAGCAGTAGGACAATATACGTGTTTTACAATTACATACATAAACAATTTAAAAAGTGAAACTTTTTTTAAAGATATCATCGCTCCACCGAGCGCATACAAATGCGCACTAATTAGTGCGCATTGAGCAAACTTGGTCAAACTTGAGTTTGTTCATTAAGACGTAAACAACCTGCATCATAAGCACTTTCCAGAATACCATGTACACGATTATTAACATGTATGAAAACTCCTTGCATGTTTAGTTTAGAAACAATTGTTTACAAAATTATTACGTTCATGCATTGAAGAACACGCTGTAAAAAGCACCAACGCACAAACAGCAACTCAACATGATAATGTAAGCCTCTATATAAAGCGTATCGTAGGGGTTTACATAAAACAACCCCTGCGACACTTTATAACAACAGGAAGTCTAAAAAAAATGCATAACTTGTGAAGAAAAACCATCACAAAACTGGGTCATATTAAAATGTAATGAAACGTGATACACATTTTGAGCAATTGTTCATTAATGAACAATGAAAAATTGTTCCGTGATAGAAGGCAGGAGTCGCCGACTATGTGAGCCTCATCACTGAGCGTCTGGACACCGGAACTAAAGAACGCAGGAAGGTTCGGAAACAAACGGTATATTTCCAGCGATATTTGAAAACGCGATATACAGTATGCTCTAGGCTAATCTGGGACAAACAGCAGCAATCAAGAGAAGAAAGAAAATAAGCGTAAGATGGGCTACAACCCCCTCTGCGGCACTCGAAAGTGCGCAGGCACAAAGTGTGTTAAACAGCGCTCGAAAAGGTCCGGATTAGACTACCTTGAAGAATGGAACAGTAGATGAGCCGTTAGGGAAAGGGCAAGCATTCGCTGCGTGCAATTAGTCGCACGACTGGGCAGAGTGGCACCGAGTTCATGTAAGGCCTCCTGTATCAAGCCTACACAGAATCATGCGTACAGAACAAACAAAGGGGAAAACACGGTTGCAGCCAGGATTGCTGGTCACTACAGTGCCTAATTTGAGATCAGTGCCGCAGTGTTCAACATGGTTGCCTCATAAAAACATGGTCGGAGTTCACATCCCGGCCATGGCAAAGATGTGCACTGCTGACGAGCTCTAATGAGAGCTAAACTCGAGTCTAGTTCTTCTTTTTGAGATGGGTCGACTGAAAAATCTATGGGAATGCGACAGCTGCGATCAATTGCGGGTGATGTTCAATCCATATAAACATAAATTCAGTCTGAAATGGGCAAAAACATTGACTAGCAGTTACCCGACTCATAAGTATCTATGGTGTGACGATGGAAATGCTGTAGCCGAAGTAGTGCGTTCTCAGAATTTCGCATGGGTCGTTAAAAATGCATTAAATGTATGGAAAAGGAAGTGACTTCTAAATTATCTTTGTCATAAAGCCATCTTTGATGGCCGGATTCAACACGCCAGGTGTCTGCCCATTCCTTCACCTAGCATGCTGGTTTGTACGTCGGGTCTGAGTCATCGCTTGAAGAAGCGTCGACAACGTTTTTCCAGCTGAACTCTTAGGTATAAACCCGTTATCCGGTTGGTCTCCGGGGAAATAAAATGATCAAGATAGAAGACTGTGGCGGCGTGGATTGTGATTTCGATAAGAAACGCAACCAAATTGACATCCTGTTCCACTGTCGTCAGTGAGCCGTGGTATGCTCACACCACTAACATGGTCTCCCTTAGTGTTTTGCAGAAAATTCAACTACCTGAAAGTTAGAAGTATTAAGTTCTATACCCGTCTGTTGTCCAAATGGATGTGCTACTCACACTAACCTATCTCCTATTAGTCTCCCTTTCTGCCGATCAACGAGGTAAACCTAGTAATCTGAAGGATAATAGTCCAGTGCATCCACCTCTGGTCTAAGCCACGTCTCAATTGCTGTCATGAAGACATATCCTCCAGTTTTTACTGAAAACTCTTTTGCTTATTTCCCATATTACAACCATTGATGTTGGCTTTCCGGAGTTTGTTTCATCTTCATTGATGAAGATAATTAAATTGTTCAAATGAGGAAGAGGGTTTCCCTTGGACTCTAATGCTTGAGTGTCTATCCCATCTTTTTAAGCACTTCCTTCTGTTTATTCCGGTTTTTCAGAACTCCATTGACTGTTAGGCGTAATGGAATACCAACTCTGTTATCTGTGATACTAGGCTCCATCGCGACCCTGAAGGAACTTTACACAACCAAATTGTCGAGTTTATCGGCTGTCAAGCACTCCGTGCGCCTTAAGCTGGCTTGATAACAGCTAAATAATGCATAAAGACAACGAAATCGCGTTACTTGGAGGTCTATTTATTGTCAGCCTGAAAGTATTTTATTACCGCAGAAAACCTATCCCAGTTACCTAAGTTTACGTACTCTGCCACCATTGGTCTTTGACCTTGGCAATGCTCATGTATCCTATTTAGCCTCAGGATCCTTTTGATGGCCAAAGGTTTAAGAACATTAATACAGCTGAATGTCGTGTACACTTTGTGTTTGCTAGGAAGCTCGTTATTCACATCTTGTTTATACATGCCAAAAATGCATGTTGTTTTATGGAATCTTATTAATGTTAGCGTTTTACTGTAGACTTATTATTCAGGAATTGGTACCACTTTGTTTTGCGCATGCAGGTTGCATTAACTGTTTATCCTGTGGGCAGTGTAACCATCATTTGCAGTATCGTTCAACACACCACCTATGGCAGCTGTGTACTCCTCCCTCTCGCATATCTGACATGATAACACGACGTATACGGGTTATTTGGTGTGAATTATCATGTGAAAAGGACTTAAACGAGGTTTGTTTGAATGCATAAGTGTTGTGCAGTCAAGAACAGATTATTTGTTCGACAATCGTTTCCCTCATTAATCTCTCCATCATGTCCATAACAAAAGCAGCAACATTGGGTAGGTTAATACCCTCACTCCTCAAAGAATCTAAATAGACGTATTTTACTTACAATTAGGACCACTTCACAGAATAAAATATAAGCCCCATTAGTTTTAGACCCACATTTTTTAACCTCTCCGGTGACATTTTGAGTGGGGGTACCTAAGATGGCCTTTTGTTTGCGCATCGGGTGATCTCAGTTGTGATAAGTTTCATGATCGCTGTTATGTTGCCGGCCGTACATTTCTCCCATGAAGTAACTCTGTGGGAGTACATTAAGTGGAATGTTCCAGTGATTATTATTTGATCGGTCAGTAACGGTCAATACAAATCACCTAAATCACTCCTAGTCAGTGTTTCCGATGAACTACTACCTGCGTATAATTGTGTTGCTCACTGCTGTCAGCCTACTTTCATTATGATTGACGCCTTGTGTACCATACGTGATACAACCAGTCTGGTTAAGAAGAAAGTAGTGAATAACTTACCAGCGTTGGCGCATTTCCTCTTCCTTTTACTGTATCTTCTTCAATATTCTGGTCCAGACATTTTGGTTGTTCACTGTTTGTATGTATACTGATTCGTATGAACATCTTACATTGAACGTTTCAGTAGTAAACCCATAATTATCGTGTCATTACCTGACGGCAGGCTACTTCCCGTGTTTTGTACTTCCATTCACTCAGCTTATTAGTCTGCCGCAATGAGATATTACCATGTGTAATGGGAATTAATTTCACTGAGTTGTGGTTACCAACATGCCAGCGGGAAGCTTCGGAGCGTCGGAGTGGGGACTGAGTGTGTTTCTGTGCCTACTTGTATTACGCGCTGCCGGAAAGTTCGATTATAACGATAATGGTAAGAATCACATCAAACCAACTACTGCCTATAACAGCTACATTTTCGTTGTCATTTGCGTCAGTTTTGGCAACACAGGAAACATTTTGCGTAATAATCCCCCTAGTGGCAAATAACATTGTTTATGTTAAGAAGTGAGACGTTAAAGAACACTGTTCAACATTGCGTGTTGTCAAATACGCATGGCTTTGAAATAAAAATCGAACCGAAATTTAACGAAAAACACTTCTTGTGTGAAGTACATCAGGAAAGAGTTACACCATAAACGCGATCGTTGAGGTTATCAGCTGCTGGCGTCCTCTAATACCCTTTATGTGCCTGCGCTATTGAAGTATGAACAACCAATGCACTACAGTGTTTTTGGTTGGCCATTTGCAAATCATGAATGAAAAACGGACGCAAAAAGTCTGTAAACGAAAACGCGGAACCAAGTTAACTTAATACTTGCCTTCAGTTATTCTGTGGGAATTGCGGTATGTAAATATCAACGGACTTTATCTAAAACAAGATTAGTATCCGAATCTTCGAATGAATAAAAACTCTCGCCACCCTCGTTGTTGTACTCACCAAATGGGTAACGGTCCCGTCAGCTACACAAACTGGAGAAACCGCGGTAAAGTAAAAGCGCTCAGAGCGAGAAGAATTGTTTCGTGGGGCCGACGTTTTACATCTCCAAATGAACTAGGTAAATTAGCCTTGATATCTTTTTACTTGTCCAGTGCCGCACACATCGAACTCTCAGGGAGGTTGCACGTCTGGTCTATCAAAGCACCGTGCGGCTTATTGATAACTTCACCTGCTGAATTTTGCCCCGAGCCAGTGTTTGAAAATACACTGGCTATAACATCTTCTGACTGAAAAAAACATTTCTCTGATCGTTCTTTGCAATAAGGAGGGAAGCGTAATCTTCGAGCACAAACTAAGATACGGATCATCGTCAACCTTAGACTATTATTGAGGGCTTTGTTCATAACATCTAACTTCGCCATGTCTACCCATTACTTTGAGTCTTTGATGAAACGCAGACAAGCCACTTTTGTTGGGGTTATTTCAAAGGCCAACCCTCCAAGTCTATGCACAAGTTTTGGAGTCAGTGAAACATATTCTACATTACCCGCTCAAAACCTGCTAAAAGATCCTTCACGTAATTCGTCCTCTCGAAATTTCAAAACCTGAAGAGTTTTTTGGGATCACCTTTGACGAAACAAAAGGCCATCCTTTGGTCCGCTCCCTTAACCGCTTTCAAGTCACCATGCACGTCGCCTTCTTTGAAGTCTCGTCTCCAATAGACGGAACATTCAAATGTTTTCTGCTTGAAAGCTTTAATTTACGATCCCGACATAAAATACCTGAAATATCCACATAAGCCACAAGTTGCGGCACCAAGCTCTTCGTAGACAAGCTGATGTACACTTTGACAGGGATGACGCAGCGACTAAACTAAACAAACCCGGTCCAACCACACTGCAGCCCTCAGTTACCTTCTCAGTTTTAAACTTCATCTTCAAGTACTTCTTCACACTCCTCCTTCTATTCCGACAAAAGAGCCGAAGGAATAACTTATAAGTACCTGCATACTGACTGTTTATAACGTACTGGAAAACAGGCTGTTAGCTGGTGGCGTTCACCTTCATATCCCTGTTTTTACTTGGCTCAAGGACGACACAAATGACAGTGGATTACGTGTTTCTGGGCAAATTGTTTATCACTCTGACTCTGTCCAAAACTGAGTAGTTGATTCTGTCGTCTTCTTTGATCAGAGCCTTCCGACACCTACGGTTTCTACGAAAGTTCAGTCTTCCGATAAATGTGATATCTTATGACAACGACTCATAATAAAAAGACATTCCTAATGGAATCGTAAGTCGTTCACTCTCAGGCAACACGTCCAATGATGATGCTCTTCTAAAAAGCCTGGAAGAATCACTGGAATTATAGACTTTTTCTCATCTTATTACGGGTGTCTTCAATTTATCCAAGATGAACTTATCACCAGTATTTCACTCTGAGCGTGAAATCGGATTGTCGACTTCCCCATCGACGTTGCTGCGACGGAAATGGTGAAAATATGTTAACATCCTGACGCGGTATCGTTTTGTCCAGACTCCCTTGCTCATCTTGGTTTATGCTAATGAGAGTCATTTGGTGGGAAGAGTTATAATCAAACCACAACTTGGGCACTGTAAGCAGTAATTAACAAATTTTGATTTATCTGCTATCCGTTGCAACAACCAGCAAGTTAGTCTACAGTTTGGATCTTCAGTCCTACTGGTCTTAGCGTCCTGAGAGGGTACTTCGGTCAAATCTTGCTTCAATGTGATTCTGCGAATCGGAACCATAATTCAAAACGCAATTTAACTATGGAGAGTTTATGTATACCGCACGACCCATGTACTTTCTCCTTTCGTTAGTTTCTTCTCCGTATAACATCTCGTTCTCTTGATGGCGGTTCAAAATTTGTCGTGGAACATATATATGCAGGCATCTGAATGAACTTTAGTGCTTTCTGCACGGTTTAGTATAGTCTCAAGTAAATTTTTACTAACTGTGTCTAGCAGAAAATGTTTCTTATTTGAGCATACGTGCGGGTTTTTTTCTCGGCGCTTCTTCGACAGGGAGATCTCTTCCAATCCCCTAGTCGTTGCGGCGTTGTTCGGGGAAGTTCTATCTGGTTGTCTGCAGTGTGGTGATGTCAAACTGGCACACTATCTTATCTCCGTAACTACTCACAATTACTGACTTTTTTGTACTAAACGTTGAATACTTGTTGTTCGAGATGAATTAAGACAGTACAACGGGTACAGACAAGGTATGTTTCAGAATCGTTAAGGGAACATCTGCTAGTCTAGCAAAACCTCTTCACAGCTTGGTCGGTCAGATACTCCTGACTGACTATGGAGTGTAACCGTGTAGCCTATCATTAAGACTGATGATCACCACTTTTCTGACAGTTACCTGTTAATGATTCTTATCACCATCCAATTCTACGTACTGGGTCTTTTGCAAAAACGCACCATCCTCCAACACTTTTGAAGAAATCGTAATTTTTCTGCCACCCCCTGTAGCTTCCTCCCTGGCCAGTCATGCACAGCAAATGTGCTTATCTTCGTGGATACTTTAGGGGGGGACAGAGACAAAAATTACATTTCAGGTGTTGTCTCCCTTGATTCCATTAAAGCTTTCGACTATATTCCACACGGCTCCCTCAAACACCATCTGAAAGCTTATGGTATCTAAGTAGAGATTCCATGTTGGATTGCTTTTTTTTGATAGTAGAACGCTCAGAGTTGAAATCGCATCGAACCTTTTCGCTTCTTCATTTTTTCAGGGTTTCCAAAAGGTTCGTTCTTGTTCTTCTGTTACCACTTACGTAAATCGCTGAACTTTCTGATAACGTCTGTAACAAAACTCTTCTTTTCTTGCTGAGAATTTAAATTCTAGAACGCTAGTGATTGCAATTCATTACCCAT
Organism: Paragonimus heterotremus; assembly: GCA_013368495.1. NCBI lineage: Eukaryota > Metazoa > Platyhelminthes > Trematoda > Plagiorchiida > Troglotrematidae > Paragonimus > Paragonimus heterotremus. Next base: position 18,514 of record LUCH01006703.1, read on the forward strand.
TGGTCTTGATACAGCTAAGCATCGGTCAGAAGAATGAATTTTCTGTGTAAATAACAGGAAGCGGGCACATATGTCACTCAGTTGAGATTATGGTGGCATTTTTATAGTACACAATGCGTCCAACATGGTGAGCATCTCAAAGATTGATATGATGGAATGTCTAAACTTCTGAATATAGTTTACTTCATCCGTTTTAGCCTGGTATCCTGATATGGTTGTAAGAAGGGCTTTACTGCTGTTGAAGCGATCAAGCGGATTTTCTACCATAGAGAAAAATAAGCGCTTCAAACGCATTATGGGCCTCATTTGTGATCGCTGTTTGAATACGTTAATCAAGTCCAGTATGCTGGATTGAAGAAATACATAGTAGCTGTTTACTGTGCCCAGCTTAAAGCTACCAAAATGGTTACTTGACTGCGGCACAATTTTTTTGGGTCGCGACTAGAAATTCATCTTCATCCATTTGAAGATCGATTACTACGCGGTGTCTCAACTCTCACACGCTCAGTCGTTTGCGTAGGTCTCGTCAGGCAGTTCTTCATTGTATTGGGTGATGGCAGCCGACGAAGTCCTGACAAGAGGCTTTATGAGTCCCGTTCTCACTTTCCTCCGACGTTAATTTTTTTGAGCTAAGAAATTTTCACTTGATGAACGCCCTAATCGTGGTTGACTCATCTTTCTCGGGTGTCAATCTATTGTAGGTTATATTTCGTCTAATCTTCTGCGGAACAGTATCATCAGAGCAAAGTTGCGGAGACTATAATATATGTCCTTTTGTGTGGTGCGTTTCTTGATGGTGCAGTTGATTCGTCGTGCCCAGCTAGTTGACTCAACATTCTGAAGGTGACACCAGTTGGATTCGTTTGTTACCGATTTTGTTGGGACCGGCAATCTTAGTTGTCTCTCCATCAACTACTGAGGTAGTTTTTATGTAAACAGAAATTACTGTCGGTTGGAGTTAACAGGATAGTTACTGTTGCTACTCTCGAGACGATCGGACAACTTGATCATTACTCACAAGCGAAAGTGGTTGCGTGTTCACATATGATCATGCGGTCGTGTCTAATGTGAGGCCATTGGCGCAGTGGTAAACACGGTTGCCTCATGAAAGCGTGATCAGATTTCTAGTTCCGATAGTGACAAGGATATGCACTGTTGACGAGCTCTAATGAGAGCGAAAATCGAGTCTAGTGCTTCTTTTCGAAAAAGAATGCGATCAAATGTAAATGATGTTCAGCCTAATGTTAACCGAATCCCTACTACTCATCAGTAATCTAAAATATCGCCTAGCAGGTTTATTGAGATCAGAGATTTCAACCTGTCTCCGAAGTCCCAATCGCGGGGTTATTAGGTTATCATTTATTCAAGGCGGTTTAGTTTCAGACTTCTAGCTTGTTCTTGGTACTTTTAATTCTTTGTAATTCCCGGTTGATACCGAATGACACAAAATGGCTGGATCCGTGTATCTTGGGTCTCGAATCTCGAATCCGTGTCTTACTAATCTGAATAACTAAGAATGCTTCTTGTTCACAATCGAGAAACTTGTGACGTCGAGAATAAGATTTTCATGCTGGATCACATATCCCGTGAACAGCCGAATGTTTAGAGTAAAATACGGTCCGAATCTTTCTTCTTTCCCGATGTTCACAAGGGTTCCTCTGTAATCTATCCTATTCATTCCTATGTATGTCTTCGGTCGTTTTTCGTTCCAGTGTCGACGATGCTGACGTAGTGGCTGTCTATATCTACGTGTCGATTGAACGAATTCCTCGAACACAGACTCTCCAGTATAAGCCGTTCCCCTTTCATCCTTGCCCGTGCGACCACTTTCGCATGATCTTTGTTGACCTCGTGGCCTGTGTCCGCGCAGTGGTGCCACAGTTGTGATCTAGGGTTGGCTCGTCGCTGCGCTAGTTTGTCTTCGCGCACGCGTGTGCGAAACTGTTTGCCTGTTCCTCTCACATACTGTTGGTCAAACCCCGGACATGGAATCGCGTAGACCACGCTAGACTGTTCATGTGCTACATCATCCTCAGCGTTCACGAAAAATGAACGGAGTGTTGAGTTTGACTTGTGTGGTATTTGGATGCCTAGTGGTTGGAGCATCCTTTGTGCTGCTTCAGATGTGCCGTGAATATATGGCACTGTCATTCGCGTTTTGGGTTCTGCATGTTCAATTCTTGTGGACCTTCTGATGGATGCCTTTCTAGAACTACTGAGGTACCTAGTATAAGTGAACAGTTCGAACAGGTGTTCTCGCTCTTGTCTTCTGAGTTCGGTTGAGCCACAGTGCATGTCTGCACGTGGAAATAGTGTTCGTACACAGCTTTTGAGTTGACAGATTGGATGATTGCTATCGAATCTGAGAATGACATAAGTTGTTGTCGGTTTACGATAGATAGTAGTTTCCAGCTTGCCATCAGGTTTTCTTATGACCGATACATCGAGAAGCGCTAGGCGCGAATTTTCTTCCTCTTAGCGTGTGTAGGTTATTCCATCAATTATTTTATTCAAACAGTTGTGGAATTGGTCAAGCTGAGTACGAGGTAAAACAACAAATGTGTCATCTACATATCGAAGCCACACTTTAGGTTTCAATGTCTGAAAAGTTTCACACTCGAAGTGCTCCATTACGGCATCAACAGGTAATCCTGATACGGGTGAGCCCATTGGTGTGTCTCCCTTCTGCAGGTGGACTCGGCCGTCAAATCGCAGATAAATCTTTGTGCAAAGCTCCACTAACTGAATCAATTCTGTTGGAGAGAGATTCGTCCTATTGTGCCAAATATTGTCTTCATTTATCAGGAGCTGCAAACTGTCTATCGCAAGTTTCTTCGGTATGTTAGTGAAAAGCGACGTAACGTCGAAAGAAGCCAGTGCATCGTCTTCTTCTAATTCCAGGCTCTTAACCAGTCTCAAGAAGTCAGTCCAGCTGTTTGCGTCATGATTATCGTGAGGTAAACATGACTGGAGAATACGGAAAAGGAACTTTGCCAGTTGACAGTTCGAGGCCGTCCTGGATGCAACGATTGGTCTCAGTGGTACTTGATCCTTGTGGACCTTTGGTAGCCCGTATAATCCTGGCATATATATATATATATATCATCGACCTTCGTGATCCAGTCTTCAGCGAACGCTCTCTTTTATATTGATAATTTAAACTCTGGAACGCTAATGAACCTCGAGCATTGATCTTGAAAATAATAAGTGCACGTCAGGTGACTGGAGTCATCCTTTCACCAACAGCAACTGTACACACATGTCATCAAAAAGAAAGTCCAAGGACCTAAGTAGACTCGCAAAAGGACCTACGCGTTCCACTGTCATATGGTTTATCCTTCTCCCATCGTCACCAAATTACCGTAATAAAACGGATTTAGAACTCTTGGAACGATAAAAAAGTAACTCACTGCATAAACAGACAATTTTTTTAAAAATGTTTACGAAAGCTGAGGTATATAAGCCATATACACCGGTTCAGGAAAAAAAAGACTCCCCGTTGAGCGTGTCTAGCAAGTAGCCACTAGCTCGTGGCATTTATCTTACTAGTCTGGTCTTGAACTTCTTGGTCTCTGTCCACTGTGTTTTTAACGACTCTATAGTGACTTAATTTTTACGTTATTTTTCTTCAGGGTAAGGATCATTTAACAGTTCTTCAACTCAGTGGCCGAAAGCAGTAGAACAGGTCACGACAGATAGCCTTTTAGGTCTCGACCAGGGACCTTTCCTAGTCAAAAGTTGTTTCCTTACAAGGTTGTCACTTACTGGAACAGCCCTTCGTCTGAGGTCGTTATATGCCCCTCTATGAACCGTATTAAAGTGTTTTTGAGTTCCACCTAATGTCTAGATATTTCTCTAATTCTGTTTTCTCTCCAGATATTCGCTTTAATCAGCACAGGGAGGCTGCGCCCTGTTCTCATAGACTGTATATCAAGGCAACAGGAATCCGCTAGATAGCGGAAGGGACGAACTGAACATAGATGATTGCTGACAATTTCAAAAATTTACTAGTGTCGAACGAAAAATTGCTGTTCAGTGCACAAGATTAGTATGCATTAGAGTAGACTAAACTCGAACGCTTTGGAAATGTGAAAGTCTGACCAACTTCCGTATAGCTTTTTAGTTGACGTGTGCAGTAGGTTATTAGTAAATCAACGCTGAGTATTAAGAGATTTCGCACGGAATCCTTTGAGAAATAAACATTCAGACCGTATTTTTTCAGTCAGCCAGGCAAGATATTCAGCGTATGTAATCGTATGGATAATTTTATACCATGGCTTTAGATATATAAAACATTTGCCGTATCTAGACATGTTTCTGCCGCTGGTTCGAATCCAGCTAAAGCCCGGAATTTTTGCAATCGGATCTCTCCTAAATCTTTGGAATGATGTTTGGCTGGTGTGGATGTACGTCCCACAACCGAACTGAAAAACCAGTCGTCACGCAAAAAAAGTAAATAAGAGAAAAATAACTTTAAAACAAGCACTCACTTTCTTCGACTCAATTTTTCACTTTGATACGTATTTTGTTTGAAAAAAAGCTCTCGCTGTTACCTCATTAACAATTTTACTGAGTTCAAGCTTCTTTGCAACCCAATCAATAATAAAGATATCGGTTTATAACTCTAGTTAAGTCAGTCAGCAAGTCTGCCGTATCCTTCATCATACTTTTATCAATGTGCAAGCCAATCAGGAAGGGATTGTTCTCAATAGACTTATCATTCTGCAAAATACACACCACGACTGCAGTCTGAACGATTAATGTGAAATACTACAATTCTGTCTGACTAGGATATTGGTTGATTAGTCGGCAAGCAACTCTAAGACGTTTTAAATTCCGAAACGCACATATATTCCGCCATATGTATAAAACTGGAAGTTGATAGACCTGTAGTTTTCATCAACATCTGTGTGCTTTGAAAGCGCGATAAAACTGAATAGCTTCATCAGTAGTGAGCAATTCAGTATTTTACAACCCTGTTTTCTGATCTCTCAGCAACACTCAGACTGGTGTTGAACTTGTTTATTAGGCAGTTTTTCATCTGATACGTTCGTCGGCAAAAAAAATGGCGCTCATTATTCCTTTCTGTAACGTGCAGGATCCAAGATTTACGCTGACCTGTGAATTCCACAGAAGGCAGAACGTCGCCACAATTATTCTTCTCAATTGTTAGACGCATGTTCCGTTATTCACTAACTTGCAGCTTAATGTGTCAACACTTAGCACGATTAACTGCGTCACTAAACTAGTAAAACCCTAATATTCTGGTGACTTTCATCAATGTGGTAACAGTAAAACAGTTCGTTGTAATTAAACAAAATCGTAATAATAAACTATTCAAAATAGTTCACTAGATAATGGTCCATTTCACTCGCCGATTCGGATGACAAAACTAACATCCAAAACAAGGCACGAAGAGTCCAGCGCGTTTAAAACTGATGTCATCGAGTGATACGCCGTAGGCATATCGATCGGTTAGAATTAATTTGAGCTTCAGTTTCAGCTGTCTACGAATGCAATAACACCGTCAATGCAACCATCAACAATCCCACAGACAATGACAAAAGCATCGAATGACCGGTAGACTACGTGTCGATTGGTTGGCAGTGGACTGCTTCATCGGATCTTGGAGATTCATAGAAGGCAACTTTGATTAACAGATACCTTGACATCGGACACCAAACTTGGATGTACACCATCATGCAATCTGTCAGGTTGCGTATACATGTTTAATCGTTTAGAGCTTATTATTGCTGCTTAAAACACAGCCAAGATTAGTAAATAAGCATCCGAATGAACGAGACTATCCGGTGTGGTTATCGTATGGTGATGAAATTAGCTATCTTGGTACATCAGACAGTCTGCTGGCCAAAAGCGAACGTCTTCTTTAATGGTGGGCCATACAAAACATTTGGCCAGTAAGCGCGTCGTAAAACGAATATTCAGGTTGGGGGTGTGAAAATCGTCAAAAAAGTTTATCGAAACTTCTGTGATATGCAATTTTGCGGTTCCTCCATAATACGTCCCACGGGTTGTTATGTCAAGCTGCAAGAGAGGGAATTCAGCTAGTCTTGACAGAATAGACATCGCCAACTGTAACTCCGGACTGTTGTTCTGTCCTAACGATCAGGCGACATACCAAACGCACAAACAACAGGTTTTTAGTTGTTAAGAATAACGAATTGGCGTTTCCCTAACATACAGGTCGAAAGTGTTCGACGGCGAGTTAAATGGCTGGTAGTTTGGGTGGGTTAGAGCCTTCGAAAGGAAATTGACAACAGTGGAAGTTGGCCCTCAAATGCTTGCTATAAAACTGCATTGGCAGCGGACCGAGATGCATTGGTTTTCAACACCAGTGTATCATGCTGGTAAACGGACAGGTGGTCGACAGATGCAAAGTTTGCTCGACGGACGTAGAAACGGAGGTGAATTCTGTAGTAAAGACGAACTTTTGGGGGTTACTTCAGGATAGATTGATCGACGGCTTCAAAACAACAGAGTAACTGCGAACAAAGTGACAGTACTAATTAACAGTTCACAAAAATCGTTGGAGATGTTTAGTAGCCTGAGGAATGCTATATTTTCCAGTCGGGATGATTTTCTTTGAAAGTGGTCAGGCACAGTTTCCGTCGTTTCGGTACCTCAGAAAATACTTGGAAGAAGCACGGAAGCCATTTGATTGTGTTGATGATGACGTTGTAATAATTTAAACGTTGGAAGACTGATCACAGGTGGGACAAGTGTTTTCGTGTGTAGCGCATAGTAGCAGTATGTCATTAATGTGGAGGTGGACAGAATTTAATCTACATGATATCTGTTCAGTGGACCGTTTGAACCCCTGTACAACTTTGGTGAGGTCAAAAAGCAAGAACAAATTCACAAAGACCAAAAGATGCACATGCGATGTTGGGGATTTGGCCATGAACCATTGGAATCTAACGGTACGTTTTTACTGAGCATATAATTGAAGAGATTTCCTTCCCCGGAAGTCTGATATAAAAACTGGATGTGCGGGATGAGGTGTCAATCCGGCACGTTTACGTTATTTGGTTCTCAGTCATTTCCGCATTGTTACCGGTCGCCTGGGATCTTTCTGGATAACCGATGGGGAGACAGCGACTAGGAACTGTCAGACAGATGAATGACACCCAAACATAGCATGTATTACAACTTCGTTTTGGCTGTCTTGGGCTTGTCTTGTAGTGGACTCTGTGACGAGTGTAGTGACAATTGAAGGTGGTTATTAGCTCGAGTAGACAGGCCAATGGGGGAAGCCACAAAAAACTGCACACGCAGCATCTTTCCTACGCTGGTGGTACAGCGTTTGGATCGCTGCATAGTTAGCCTTCCGTATCTGTTCCGTAGTCAGGTGGGTCCTGACGTAAACACGACCACGTCGTCGAGTGACAAATCATCAGGTGTACGGACGAGCTAGTGAAGCGTTCACGTTCGGCAGCGATTTAGCTTGTACGACTGTGAAGATACCTGCCTGAAGACCGCGGGCAATAGCTAGTAACTCATCACTGCGAATGAAAGCCTCGCTATTGGACTCCAGTTGGGTAATCACTGTTTGGATCAAACAGGTAAACCACTCAGAGTGATCAGTGGCTTGGGACCCAATATCCGATGTCGTGTTAGTCTGTGAGGTTGTGGTTGGATCGGCAGCGAAGACAATAAGCCTCTGCCAATTCATCGCATACAAACGAGTCCGAATGTTCTCCAAAGTACGACCTGGGAAATGTGACAGGAGCCGATGATGAATTTCGCGTCGAGTAGGACACAACGGAGCTAATGCATCGGCACATCTGATAAGGGAAGCCGATTTTTGCTGAAACCAATAGGATCCGGCGGTTTTCATGGACATGAGCTTCTCATGGGTGTGTTCGACGGGATGTGCGTGCCTTCTGTGTTGACTGAGACAGAGTTTGGTGCGAAAGCTGCGGTCACAGTTGGCACAGTCAAACACTGTGGCAGGCTGGGTGTCCACTTCCTGCTCTGGACCATTCTTGCGTCGATGCATACGAGTATGCGCCGACAAGCCAGCATTCGATTTGCAAATCTGGCCACATTCTGAACAGATATACTCCGCTCGCCTATCCTGTGTACTGGTAGTTGCCTGCACGGACGTGTTGGCGTTAATTTCATTGTCTTGATCGAATGTAACCAGTGCGATTAAAACCTGGTAGAGTGGTCGGCCCTATATGGAGTTACTGAACTCTTAGCCAGTCGAGGTTTGCACCGAGACCGCCCAGTCGGCACCACGAGGAATTACTGAAAAAGACTGATTTGAACTGCCAAAATAAAGTCATATGAACTCTGGTGATGCGGCACAGTCCGTCCAAACTAGTGAGTAAGTTTGAAACGATTCATCTGACTGTATAAATCTTGTTCACTGGATGACCAAGCTGGTAGGAATGTCAGCCCACTTAGTAGTGGCTAAATAGCTCCATTAAAGTATCCGCACCTTTCAGTAATGTTCATTGTGTGAAACCCGATATGATGGCCTGAAAGAATACTATTTTTTTTAGAGAGGTGCAAGTTAGCAGTAATGATTATTTTAATCGTGGTTGACCTATTTTTGTTACTGTCACGTGCAGTGTTTTGACATTTTTAACCAGAACTAGGGAGCCTTATTCCCTATCCGAATTTTGTAAGTAAAATTGGCGTAGTTATACAGCTCTGGGGATTATGGTAAACCCTGTAGGTATCCTAATTATTTATAGTTGACCACGGCTGACTTTGGACTATCATTTCCACCCATTCTATCACAGGTCTTGGCATGAGCTTAAAAAATTGTATAGTCGTGAAAATGTCATGGAGATGATCTGCGAACTCGGACGTACAACAGACCAGCCGCTCGTCGCCCGTCCCGTTGTGTTATCGCTTCGTTCCATAACTCGCCTGCACGTCGATTCCGTGTATCGATCCTATTTAACCGTTGAGTGATTCTTAATTCATTTCCTTGGTTCGCTTTACTTTACAATCTTCAGGACCCTGTAAAGATTAATGACGGGGTGGCTTCCTTAGGAATCTCAAAGTTATAATCGCAAAGTTGATTAAGATGAGTTGGTGCAAAGTTGTCGATTGCCGACAACACAGTGAGTTATGTGAATCCCTCAAGACGACTTTCGGTCTACCTGTGAAGTGTGTAAAAGTACTAATCGGTGAAAGTTCCAGAAGTATATTCAAACAACCAAAGTGTGTCTTGTAGTTATGACGCGAGTATTTTGGCGGTCTACTGAAAAGGCCAGTTACAACTTACTGGATGATCATGTTCCAATGGGCAGTTGTATGAGGTTGGCTGATCGTTCCACCTATTACCACCAGGTTACACTGTGATAACCTCTCATGCTGAGGTCTATCAAGCAGTCGATCTTGATACACGATTACCTGAGCGACAGAGCTCAGATGGCCTATCGGTACAGTGTCACGGGAGACAGGTAGTTGGAAACTCGGCCAATACGGTTTGAAGGAGCATAGGCCTACCACATAAAAGACGTCCAAACATGATTTCCACTTGTGTGGGCCATGAGGGTTTAGTGTAATTCGCGCACGTGGACTCATCAAATCCACCGAGGTGTGCAAAATACCGACGGTGTTGGACTCAACTGGATTAGTTGGCTGTATATTGTTGTGCTTCATAAAAGTATGTGTTGATAACTAATACCAAATTTCGGTTGTCAACGGATTTTTAATCCGGACGGCCTAACTGGTTGTCATCGTCTTCAAATTAAGTCTATCTCATCATCATTATAGACATCTACTTTGTAACAGTCGATAAACTTATTTATCAATGTAATTTCATTTTTGACACCTGATGGTCCGCGATAACAAATGATACAGCGGGAAATGTGAATTTAACTAAAGCACACTGCATTCGGAAAATTGGATGAATCTGATGGTAAGAGTTAAGGTGTGCGTTTGCATTGTTATCATCGTCATTGTACTTTGTATCAGTTGGAAATAAATCTTTCATTTCCAGAAACTTGACTTCCGGGTAATGAGCAATAAATCAAAATCTTATCCACCACCACCCAACAAATTCCCACCCTCATCTGGCAATCCTCCACCACCGGGAGGTCAATATCCCCCATCAGAAAATCAAGGTTATCCTCCACCAGGAGGCACCTACCCACCTCCTGGTGGAGCTTATCCTCAACCGACAGGAGGCGTCTACCCTCCACCAGCAGGCGGTGGTTATCCACCGGCATATGGCCCTGCTCGAGGAGGACTACCACTGGCTGGATATTATGGTCCGGGCTACGGTATGCAGGCTCCTCCAGGTAGAATGATTTAAAAATTTGTAAGCCGTTAGTTTTACTATTACGATTCTGATTACTGTTTTACATCATAACTTTTTCGCATTATGGTTTACCGCAATAACCCCCTGTGTTTGTTTAGGGAGAGTAAAGTGATTTAAAACCGCTTTGATAAACTGGAGTTTTTAATGTCGAATCCTGTGTATGTTTAATGATCTCGTTTGGATGTGAGAAAGATGATAGTTTCTAGCCTATTCTATAACGAATGTTTTTAACCACAACCATATTGCTTTTATTGCCACGTAATTTGTCTATCCCATTTGTGACACGACTGAGTATCACTGCGCTATTGAGCTTGTATATATGAATGAATACCACTTCTAGAGATTCGCGATTGCAAACACCTTTGTGTGTTTCAAATCTGACAGACTTTCAGATCACACTGAAAATTCAGCAGTTATTTGTCTGATGTCAGCAAATACATGGTTGAACAAAAAGTATGCCTCCATGTTTTTGCATATGTATACGACTGCAAAAGTTTTGCACAAATAAGTCATCCGTTTTGATGATACCACTCATTTTCCATAATGAACAGAGTCGCTAGAGGGTAGTGTAGCGCAAATGGAAATGAATGGCTCACGTGTGGACAGCATTCAACTCAGCTCTGTTTTCATCAATGAGTCGGTTTGCACAAAGTTACTGGCCGAATTTTGATTATTTTTCCGTTGAGGTATTGCAATCGTTGTACAAATTTTATTGTATCATAATGGTACACATTCGAATTGTCCAACTGCAGAGTTGCATGTGATTTAGTTGTTATACTCTTCGATGTAAATGACGACTGATTTGAAAGCATCAAGTGAAGAGCATACTATTTCAGTATCAGTTCTCCGCGTTATCCCTCATACATGTATACAGTTCACATCTATTGGATACCCGTCAGTCTAAAACGGATGTTAATCCTGTCTCATTAATGTCCAAAAATTCCACTGGTTCTTTTCCATACGTGTCCGTTTTGGCCGGTTATCACATCATCCGTGACCTCTACTAGTGGCGTGGATGCCCAAACCTGCGGTTTCCGGTTGTCCTCCGGGTCTAGAATACTTGACTCAAATCAATCAGCTGTTAGTCAAACAGAAAAAGGAATTGATGGAAAGTGAGTGTTCGACGGTCAGTTAAAGCGCCAACAAGCTGGTTTCGTAATGACTAGCCTATATACCATCTATGTGGTCTTTTACACTGCTACACAGTTTTTTCTACTTCCGAGACCGGCTAAGAGAGTGTTCATGACGACGACACTTGTTTGCTTTGCTGTCTGATCATGTTTACCCCGTTATCTGCTTGTGTTGATTTTATTTTTTGGGGATATTCTCATCAACTCATTCGGAAGGTGTAACTTCTCTCGGTCGGTTTGTGTGAAATCAACTAACATTTTAGTTCTAAAGGATAAACTTGAGAATTTGCCTAACTTAGCGGTCGTTTGGGCAAAAAGCAATAAGCCAAATTTCTTTCGTATCAAAGTTGATCATTAATAATTTTTGTAGTTACTTGTGTTATCGTTTTCATGTAGTCACTCACTTGTTGGTTGAGCATGTATTATGCCGTCTTATGTCGGCTCAGCAAACGAGCCCTTCAAACTGGACCACTTACTGGTCGAACTTAGATTCATTACTGCTGTTGGCATAATCGCCATCTTGAGACATCCACGCGAATGAATTTTGAACAGAACCGGTTCATATAGACGTTGAGTCCGCATGTTCCCAGTTTTATTTGTGAGTTGTTATCTAGGGCAATACAACTTTAGAAAGAAAAATGACTGAACTGTTTCTCTTGCATGAAGCCGACTGCTTATCGTAAATGTGTAAGAGACAATTTCCTTCATACAGTTGGCTTTTTCGAGTACAAGTATAGGGATGGAACCACGAACGACTCATTGAAAACCGGTTGTGGCTACAGGCAAACTTTCGCTTCAGTTTCCGTGGCACGGAAGCACGCACAGAGCAAAACTCAAAACTCATTGGAACTTTCGAAACATCCAGACGCCGGATGTAAACATCACGTTTTTGCATTCCCAACACAAGCTCAATTGTGACACAACAACACAATGACACGGATTGTGGACGGAATCAGCAGCCGCTATTGCTACTAATGGCCGCTTGACCAACAGTTAGTGTCATAACACCGACTGTCGTATCTGCGGAGAAGCTGTCGCATGGCAACACCAGCTCATGCGGACGGCAAGCGCCAACCTGTAGTAGGTCGCAGGAAATAGTCAACACATTACAACCAAGGGATCGACAAACGAAAATCTATTCTACATATAGTTGCCGAGGGAACATCTACGATACGCCCCAACAATAGTCACTCGGCTACAAAATCTGGAGTCCGAACTAAAGGACAATCATGGCTCGTGCGTGTGTGATACGTATGAATGTTTGGATTATTCTATTCTCACCGGAGAACGGGTCAACAGGCACGTGTGCTAACCGAATCGGGTGGGAGAACGGGCACAACACACAGCTGAAACCACAGCCGGATTAGGTGGCTGTGTGTGGGCTCGGGAGGTATGCGCGTCTCCAGTCAAGTCACCAGACCCCATCGTCCCAGTGCGTTGGCCAACACGGTCCACGATCGATAACATCTGGCTCTGACTACTCACAGGTTTCACCGTTTAAGCTGCAACGCTGGACCTGGGACCGGCGTGCATGCATCGGTGAGTGTAAATGGACAAAATAAAAATATGATATATCGCTAGCGGATTCTGCCACCACGATAATGTTTTTCACTGAATGCTGAATAACAAAAAGTTGCATTCAGGAACGGAACGGATTACTAAACGACTGACCAAAAACTAACTGTGCAGACTGAATGTTTAAATGACTGTTGACGGTTTACAATCGATACTTTCATTTCACTGAAGACATGTTGGACTTGTGAGCCCTCGGGTGACCAGTTCGGTCTGTGTGTGTCTCTGTCTGTCTGACTGACTTCTTTTCATGTTGAATTATGTTAGTTCACACTTTCCGCAGTTCAGTTTTCCGAACAGTAGCCACGAGCGGCTTGGTCTGGGCAAACTATCATTATGGAATCAGATCACACTCTTGGAACGCAAGTAGGAGAACGACGTGCCGCCAACTCGACAACTGAACAAACTATTGAACTGGTTTTTATTTGAATGGCTCGTGGTAAAAATGCAGCGGAGACCACTAGGGAGCTCAGCACAAAGCATGTGGGTACGCGATCGATTACCTGTAAATCAGTTCGAAGGCTGGTGAAAAAATTTGTTGCAACAGACAGTCTTTATGACTTGCAAGGAAATGGTCGACCGCGCACATCAACACATGAGTGTCTCGCTAGTGATGTTCTGCGACGTGTAATAAACATTTCCCAAAACAGCGTCCGTCGGATCGCTCATTAATTCAACACTTTGAAGTTCACTATACAGAATAGTCAAAAAAACACGTATTGATCATACCGCGAGATTCGGTTGTCGGATGAGGATAAACGTGAGTCATCTTGCACGTGATATTTATAAGAAGGCGACATATGTTCGATGGTATTTGGTGAAGAAGCAATAATCCGTGTGAACAGATTCGTGCGGAAATCCCATGCATACGAATGAAATGGTCAAATAACCTTTGTTGACAGGAGGTTGAACGGCACGGCTCAATAACAAGGTTAGAAGACCGAGACATGTCAAGCGACGCTTATCGTTTTGGCAGCATGGCAGTTCCCACAAATGGCGCGATAAATATGAAAACACAACGGGACATGCCTTAAAATCCATGAGAAAATTGCCAGTTTTCGATCAGTCATTTAGATCTGTTTTGCTCCTGAACGTAGCTTTCCTGTGAAAAAGTTATCACCAGTGCACAATCCGCTAGGGAAATATCGTATTTTCATTTTCTACATTTACACTTATAGATGCATTAGCTAAAATTGGTTACATTTTCTTGGTGAACGCTTATCCGTACTGTAGACAGCATTATACGAGGTCCGTTTGTACTTATGGTGTAATATGTATTCCCTTACTGTACTCAACACTTTCTTATGTACTACGTCAGGTTAATGCGTGCCTGTGAATTATGACTAAATACGTCATGCGCTAAAGCGTCTAATTTATAGTATCTCGCTACACATGAAATGAAATGGTACCATACTGAGACACTGATCTATGAAGTATTCAAATCTGTCAATTCTCGCTACACACATGCTGTTCTACCGAAAGGTTAACACGACTGTCAAGCAAACGTTATAAAAAGAAAGCATTAGTGTATAAACCGTAAATCCATAAGAGATGTTTACAATGTTAACTGTGGTTTTGCACACATAAAAGCATCCTCCTTAGTCATGATGACAGCATATGTTGCAAAGTGGCTTCAGGCTGCATTCTATGATTATGGCCATTTTAAACTCCTTCAATGTTCGTGGACGTTCTCTGTTGACTCTGTGTTTGAGGAAGCCACCCCCCACAAAAAACCTGGCGACCGTGGGGACCGTTCCCTCAGTCCACCGCGGCCAGTCCATCGTTATCTGAATGTTGCATCCAGATATTTCCGTACACACAGTGTATAAACGTCTTGTTCCAACATCCTGTTAGAGCCGAAGGTAATCGAGTACTCCCAGTTGTCCCAGTACTCGTACGAGATTATGCTACAGCATCTGGAGATAGGACTGCCCCAGTTTGTAAATGATTATGTGAATGAAGGTTTTAGTCAGAAACGAAACGCCAACTAATTCGTGTTCTAACAAGCCGCACCAAAACTATAAGCATTGAGCTATCTTGACGTGGGATTGGAGCAAATTGATGAGGCTTGTGGATGAACCAAAAATGGACCTTCAGCACGAATCTGTTCACACGGATTATTGCTTCTTCACCAAATAC
>LUCH01006704.1:7758-30892 GCA_013368495.1 Paragonimus heterotremus
GGGTTACTTAAGGCATCCTACCCTGAGTTTCTGGCTCAAAAGTCAGACCCGGGAGACAACAGAATACAGGGTTTTCTTGTGGGATCCCACCCGGAACCAATGACTCAAGAGTCTGGTTCACTTGGCAATGAGTGGTTTGTCTAGTTCGAAGGCGCAGTGAATGAGACATTGATGTCTCATTCTGAGCAGTGCTGTGCGCAGCGGATGTACTCGAAGCGACATCGGGCTTTTGCGAGATATTAGATATTTTTCGACGGTACTGGACAACACACTGGCGGTCACGGTCAACCGTTGGGCGATCAGACTGCGCTTTGTTTGATGACAGTTTTCCAGCCCCTTCCCTTTCTGATACAGAAGACATCAGTGTCACAACAACAAAAAACAGTTCTGTTGTATGCCCATGGGATCGTGTCTCACTGTCTAAGCACTCCTACGCGGTCAGTAGTGCGACATACAGTCCTGAGTGCATCTGTTGTTCGTTTGACAACTCTCCTTTGGCCTGTTTGACAAGGTCGTACCTGGAAGGACTGGAGTCTTAGTCAGTATAGCTCGCCGGATCGAAACAGTGCACAAGCCCAACCACCTCGCCAAGGTAGCAGTATAGGTGGGGATGCATATATAACACGTAGCGTACATATAACACGTAAAAACCGCAAGGAGTAACAAACGTGCCGCAACATATGAAGAAACAGAAGTATTTTGTTGGTTGAGTAAAAATACCAATGTGGAGGGATTAAGAAAGAAAATTTTGCAACAATGCACACACAGACTCGCAACACGAGTACATTGATATCTGTTGTTCGCCATGTCAGACAGCATTCTCAAACAAACGTGTTCAGTGACCTTCGGACCTCATACTGGAAGCGGGGAACGCTGTACTGAAGCAAACTTCGCACTGATTGCCTTCATATCCCGAACCCAAATCGTGTCCTGACCACCGGAGTGCCGCTTCCAACCTGACAGGCGGTTAGTTGGCATTCGTAAGATTTAGCCAAGCCAACGAGACCTGTGAGACCAATTCAACGTGCTCAGGGGTCAGAGCAGAGTTTGTCCGTTCCGAAGACACGTCGGCTCACTTCGTCAATGCTGACACGTAGTTCTTGCTACACGCCCCAAATGCTTCGGTAACACCGATGGTTGAAAACGGACACTATAAACATTCTCCGCTCGAATGTACCAAGTTTCGGAGCCGTACTATAGGACTATTCTAACGGTGGCGTTATACACTCGGCCTTTCAAAGAAAGACTGAGATCATACCGACGCCACAGACGGCGTAAGTTAGCAAACGCCACCCGAGCCTTTGTTATATGATGTGTGATCTCATGAGATATTCTTTTAGCGCTGATACAACTCTCAAGATACATAAACATCTCGACTACTTCCAACGGCCCACCATTAAGGGTGAGGGCAGATGTAGAATCCTGGCAATCTTCAAACAGCATCTTGTAGTTAGTGGGTGTGAAAGTCATACCTAACTGACAGACGGAAACCTCCTATCTGGTTAGGATGTTCTGGACTCCTTGTGAGCTCTCACAGATTAGGGCGGTTTCATATACTTACTCTTTCTGCTATTAGTTGTTCAGATGAGATAGAAAAGTTTCCGAGAGTTCCCCTTAGCAGTGGCTTGTTCCATCTTGATAATGCGTTGTGTCTATCAGGCCTATCGATCCTGTCGTAGTTGCTTCCGGAGCTTCAGGCCAGTAACCTTTTGGGTCGAGTTGTACTCACTGCTGGATGAGACATTCCGGTGAGTATCGTGAAGCCCCAGTGATCGTATAGAGATCCAGCAATTGGCAGCTGAGTGAGTAATAGTTCCACACGGGGCACTATCGCACTTATGTGTTACACGTCGTATATGTGTCCACTGTGTTTAAATGTCGTCTGGTAGGTGGGGACCTAGATCGTAGATAGGCGCACTCTTGTGAACGTGAAGCTCCTGTAGCTCTGTTTCCATGTGGTGAGTAAGGACAGCAAATTTCCCAGTAACCACCTAGAAGGAGGTTTCAGAGTCTATGTGGACTTGAATTTGAGTAGTTCGATTCAAAATGAAGTTATTTCGATAGAAAGCTGTCTGAAAACCGGTGTGCTTTCATTTTATTTTGCAGTGTAACCGGCGTGTTGCGTGACTTCGTTAGGGGTCTCTGTCGCACACCTATAATCCACTACGTACTGCCTGTTCTTTCGGTTGAAAGTTATCACTGTCGGTTTGTGTATAGCGATATATATTCAAACAGTCTCTTTTGGCTTGCTCGGTCTGTCCGTTCCTTTATCTCGGTGGGCGCGTTTCATCTCGTTAGACTTGCTAACTATGAGTCACAGTTTGTCAGCCACCTGTTTTATGTGCAGGCACTGTCGTCCGATTTTGATTGTTACAGCTTGCTCAAAATGTTCTTTAGTTCTGTTTCTATCTCTTTTACTCTGCCCAGGTGTTTCCAGCACTGTTTCTGGACAGACCGATCATTCCAATCAGAGCAGCTTTACCCGACCCTGTTTAGATCGTGTCAATCCGGCGCCACATCTGGACAGAGGTCAAAGCACAATGGCTTGGTCTGGGATAGCCGTTCCAAATGCTTCTTATCCGTCCAGATTCATAACTTGCTCATCCGTGAAGACTAACAACAATCAACACTCCACTGCCTCATTGGGCTCCTTTGGTGGTGTGCCAGCGGAGCCGTTATCAGGACAAGCGAGTATTGTTGCAATAAATTCGCAGCAATCGTGCAGTACATTTCCTCTTGCTAACACTAAACCACAGTCAAACGGTCGACCGATTGTCATGCCTGCAGAGTCATCCACTCAGATCGAAGAAGGATCTTCGGGATACAAGGACTGTGTGAACACACACGGAGGCGGGACTGGGAATCCTAGCGGCGGTAACAGCGGTGGAGCAGTGGGTGGTGCCGGCAGTGGAATCAGTGGTTCTTGTGGGAATAGTGGACGTGGTGGTTCTGGTTCTAATTTTGCTTCGGGGTCTTCGGGTAGTGGCCCAGGTGCCGGGTCAGGTGGTTGGAATCAACGAAGCGGACCGCCATTCAATCCATCCGGTTCTCTGTTGCAGGTAAGAATTATGTCCGGCCGCAATCACCACCGGCTTGTTTACTAGGTTTGGTAGCTCTGTTGTTTTGCAAAATTTTACGCTGTAGTGTTATTTTTAGTATTTGCCACTTTGGGAAAAGTGGATTGTGGTTTTCATGACACTGGGTTGTTTGGGAAAGCTGTCAAACGTCTGTTGAGTTCGAGAAAGTTGTAATTGCATCACTGTTAGGTAGCCCTGTGTAAGGTTGTCTCTGATCAAAATCTACTTTGCGCATGACAGCTGTATTTTATAATGCACGTATCCACTGATCAACCCGTTCGTCTACTCTTATTGGTCTATGGTTGGTTTAATCTCATTTGGTGGAGTGTCATTAGCTTTGTGCCAGGAACGTTGATTTTCAGTCCTCTGATGTTGGTCGGTTTGCTAGTCTTTTCTTGCGTGCCAGTTGGTCTCGCGGTGTCGATCGCCATGTTCGATCGTTTTAGTCGTTGCACTTCATCATCTCATTGTATCGCGGGATTCTTGATGGACATATGTGGTCTTGATGGTTGGCTTGAGGTGGCGTCTGTCCGAGGCAACAGTCAGCTTTAACTACAGCAAATGTCTCACTCGATTGTTATCAAGTGATTTTTCTATTCGAAGTTTTTACTGGTTTGGGCGGACTGTTTGGTGGGAGTTGTGGCAAGTAAAATTGTCAATAAAATTCCCAGCGTTACGGTTTTGCTTTTTTTTTCAGCACTGAGAATTTAAATGCCTCACTAGTCAACCGAAATAAGCGTTTGTTTCAGCGCAAACGAGACCAGTTGAACAAGCAAGACTTCCGATATAGCCAAGTACTCCTTCGAGATGAAATTCTTAAAACGGCTCATGTTAAGTTCCATTTGATCTAAGGATTACAGACCGATCGTATTACTGGCTGTTGTACGCGATGCTTACAGTGGTCTAGATTGTGCATCAACCTCCGTTTTTAAGTGAGATTATGTGTGTTGTAGAGGACTGATGTTCTGGAAAGACAGTCCTGTATAATTCCGGAACACATTTTTCAATGGAACATTGCTTGGTTGGAAACCTTGGAACACATTAGTGATTCACATAAGATTGGTTAACTACCTCACTAGGCCAGAAAGAAAACACCAAATCGGGGAATGTAAATAAGCAACAATCACTTTTTCTTGAAGGCAGGCAACTGTTGTACGTGGTCTCAGAGTGTGTAAAGTAACTGCCATCGAATAGCCGAAGTAAGAGAGTCCCGTTCCATGACAGCCTATCCATCATGCAATTCGTGACGTTGGTGATGTCGTTAGAGCAATCTTCATGTTTTCACATACATCCAGTGCCACAAGCAAATATTGAAAACCGATTCAAAAAAATAGAATTGGTAAACCTGGAAAATAATAGACGAGGAAGCGGGAATTCACAACTGGGGGGAAAAACTCTGAACTTGCTAATAACACACCTGAACGCTTGGCCAAGAAGGACATGGTAGAAGTGGAAAAGCTTGGTAGTCCTAGCTTCGCAGCAAAATCATGCGTTACTTCAAGGAACAGGGGAGCAGACGAGTTGTCTGTGTCAGTTTGATTAGTTCATTGGGAAGTAATCATGCTGAACGCACATGCCGGGTTATTAGCAGATTTCAGGCTACTTCAGCACTCTTTCTCTTGGTTCTGCATCTTCATAACCATTGACAACAACATATCACTGGTTCTCATTGATGTTTAACTGCCACACAGCCATAAAAATGCAAGGAGAGAGAAGTATACGCAAGTATGTAAAACACAAATTCGCATAGTTGGGTGTGATTTTCATAAGGTCCTTTGGGTAGGTTTTTGGAATTCTTTGTAAATTATTATTGTTATTGCTTACTGTGTGGCCGAATGATGTTGAAACCCTCTAGTGGACTGCGTCAGTTAGGTCCTTCACTCTCGTCCCACTAAACTTCTCTAGACTGCTCCAACTGCTCTATCGATTATGTGGCGGACTGTCAACTTGCATTTCGATTTCTAAGATACAACCACTGATCTCATCATTAGTATATCCTCAACAACTACTCAAGTACGCACAGTTGCTCATTATCTCCAAGAGTGATCTCGCACACAAATCTAAGTTAAGTTTGAAAGTTTATTTCATAGCTACATTGCACAACTCTTTTCAGCTTGTTTCCGTCGGTTATTTCATCAGAGTTTCAGATCTCATGGATTCGAATGTTGTCATTAGTGTAATCCAGTGTCTGAATGTTTGCACATCTCAAGTGTTTGAAGGTTTACATCCGGGTTACTGATCTATACAGCACAGACATGCTACGTGTGTAAATGTATGGTGCCGTACGAACGTGAGTAGGTATAGAGAGACAGGTGTATAACAGGGAGCAGTAGGTTTATGACAAAAGGATCATCTCGCACATGGTTTGTTGATTATGATTCGGTTACGTAAATAATGTGAATTCTCGGGTTTCCAGCCCAGGTACCGCGTTAGTCGGTTGTTTTATGTTCCAGGCCATGCTTAAATATTTTACCGGTCTGGTCACCTCACTTTGTTTTTTGAAAGCTGCAGTTCATTACTTGTGTGTGTGTGATTATCTGGTCGTTTTCGAGTCCATTACGCGTGCATTGATTACCAGTCCGCTGTGTCGACATTCTCACAGACAACCCACCCTTGTGGCAATTTTGGACCGAAAATCTGTTGATCGTAGCATCCTTTAGAGCAGTCCCGAAGAATTACATGAATCCGTTATCTGTTTATTCTACAAGCAGGATGAGTTGACAAACGATGGTCTCGGATATCTATCATTTCTGTTTTGCTAATCTGCGTCATGTGGGACGTTCAAAAAGCGTCCATTTATTGCTGGTTAAAAGGGCGTATAATGCGTGTATGTGACCAATTTTGCTGTATCATTTCGAAGCGTCTTCTCTTGACAAACGCTTGAATGGACCTGCAGTCAGTCAGACAGAATGATCGTCTGAGTAATTCGACCCTACACTTTCGCTTATTCACAAAGATGCTGGACGAATTGATCATGTAAGAAAAACGTGCAATCTGTGACCGTTAGGCCAATCGCACTGTGTGCCAGCTATGCGTACTTTAAGTTCCCAGCTTGTACACCCCAAAATGTTTGTTGCCGTCTGACCTGCTTGATCACATTTGGGCTTTATACTGTCTATTTGTCTGTCTTAGACTGACCCATTTGGTCAGAAACGGCCGTGGGAATCAAACTCGAACCCGCAATCAAACAAGTCGTAACATCGTCACCACGAAGCTACCGTGATCTCGACTGTGCGTTTACAACTATGGTCTTTACTCATCATGATCGCCACTAATTGATGAAAACTACGCAGTGGTCAGGTCATGACTTATTCACAAACTAGCAAGACTGGTTATTTCATCTGGTACAGTCAGTAAGCGCCGCTTGCCCGTTTAACTATTTCATAATCCTTCAGTCACTTTGGATACAATCCGTAATTGTACCGTGCTTACATTCACAACAGTTTGCCCTTCCAATTGACCTTATTTTTTCGTTCTTGTCTCTCTCTTGAACAAAACAGAAGACAAACACTGGTAGATACTAACATTTTGTACTGGCTCGTCAGTACCAAATAACCAATAACACGGGAAACTTTCAGTTTAACTTCCACGATACTTTGGAGTATGGGTAAAGAAACGAACAATAAACATCTAGCCGTGTGATCTGAACGACACTCACCGTAGCATAGGTCCTCGGCAGCCTAAGACTCACACAACACAGGTTTGAGCCGGTTTATCGTGACGGCTTCAGCAAATTTGAGAAACCGCCGGCTGTAGTAGATGATGAAAGCTGATTTCAATTCCACGTTATGGTCAATTGACAGAATGTGTCGTCCGATCGGTGATGCTGAGGGCTTACGATTCTCTGAGGCCGGATATGAGACCTGTTTGTGAACCCACTTAAGTACGTGTTCCTTCATTATTGGGATGAGTGACCTCTCGGTTCTGCCGGTGTAACTTCCTCCGCAATTACAGGAGAATTTGTACACAGTGTGATTTGGCACCAGTAGTTTGATCCCTAATTACAGGCACAGGTAACCTGTTTGTCTGACTGAGGACCAGGAGTTCGGCCCCATTGCAAATTGGTTCCAACGAACAGACAGTCTGTTGGGTTGTCCGCAACGTCGCAATATCTCCTCTGGATGGTAGCTCAGTATGTGTTATAATTACCACCTAAAAAAATCACAAGACGTGGCAAACCTGCCAATTTCTTCTGGACCTCATCACTGACTGCTTTTGGGTTTCCATCCACTGTGACGCTGGATGAAGCCTTTGGAGTACCCATTACTTCTCAGAGTCGTTCGGAAAATTTCTAGTTATTGTTTAACGCAGTCCCATGTGCACGTTTGATGAACAGTGTTTTCACCACACCCCGCTTATGTTTCATCGGGTTAAAACTGACGAAATGCACGTATTAACCAGACCACGTTGGCTTCCTGTAAGTGCTGCGCCCTATTGATCCGTCCATCCTTTGTGTGATGAGTATGTTCAAGTGAGACAGATGTTTACCAGCCTCTGCTTCGCACGTCACCATGAGATTGGGGTGGACGCTGTTAAGTCGCGTTACAAATTGTCCTAATTGCTCCCGATTTTTGTTAAAGACTAAAGTATTCTCTCCATAGCATCTGTAGCATGACAATTGTAAAATAATGTCATCTAGTTATCCTACCATGATCATGAAAAAGTTAGTATTGTACAAGTGGAATGTTTCCCGTACAATTGGCTTTTGGGTATTGACGAGCCAGTATAATCTACCAGTGCTCGTCTCCTAACTGTTCTGTTCAAATTACTGAAGGTGTATGACTGTTTTAACTCGCTCTCTTTCGTTAAAATTTATCCTTACCACTATCGTGGTAGGCGATGACACGATATTCTGCTTACCATTCAGATAAATCCATAGCCCTTCCTTTTCTATACGCGTTTGACGTGATTTGTCTGTATGCCAGCTGTTCTTTCTGTTGTACCATTCATTTACTTCACTCTTACTGTTCACAATTACTCTTCAATTGTTCATTCCCCTTTTGTTTACACGTTCATTCCAGCCGGTTCCTATGCTGACCACTCAGCGTCCTCCTGAATTTTGGTGCAATATTGCTTATTTCGAACTGGACCAACAGGTTGGCGAGCTGTTCAAGGTGCCCAGTCAATACTCCCGTGTTACCGTGGATGGGTACACGGATCCGTCTAGCCCAAACCGGTTTTGTTTGGGTCAGTTATCGAACGTGCATCGGTAAGTGACGACT
The DNA here is from genome assembly GCA_013368495.1 of Paragonimus heterotremus. Classification (NCBI taxonomy): domain Eukaryota; kingdom Metazoa; phylum Platyhelminthes; class Trematoda; order Plagiorchiida; family Troglotrematidae; genus Paragonimus; species Paragonimus heterotremus. The sequence continues at coordinate 16,058 of LUCH01006704.1, forward strand.
CCCCGTTCCTCTCAACGTTTACGGACTGTCCGTTGCTTCTGTGTTTTCATACTGTTTCACGCTGTATCTACGGATTTCCAAATTCTGTTTCTCTGTTCAATCCCAGATCCGAACAGTCAGAGAAGTCGCGTCTCTACATTGGAAAAGGTGTTGAACTTGACAATGTTGGCGAGGGTGATGTATGGATTCGTTGCCTTTCAGAATTTTCAGTTTTTGTGCAGAGCTACTATTTGGATCGCGAAGCCGGCCGCAGACCCGGTGATGCGGTACATAAAATTTACCCCGGTGCCTATATAAAGGTGAGTGCTGTATCAGTCTGGTGGCTCTCCTTATTACCTAGTATATATTGTTACGGAACATTCATTGTCCAAGAATCTCTGGTACGATGAAAGTGCATCGATGCTCAATGATGTGTAGTAGTTAGTGGTTAACTTCTTTTTCAGTTTGGAAAACTGAGAGCAAATGTAAACTTCAGTAAGACGTCACCTAGTTTAGATGGCTGAACTCGCATTTATGCAGATAATTTTTAACAGAAATGAAATGGAGAGCACGTGGTACGGTGATTGTGGTTAGGAAAGAATACACCGGTAGCATTTACATATTGGGATGGAAATCGAATACCAGAATGGTTATGAATGAATCCATTCATATGCTATGATCTTCAGGCTTCATTCCAGTTATGCGAAAAACAGTCGTGAGCAGGTCAGATTTGGAGGGGTTGTGACATTTTGGGGCTCTAAAAGAGAATTACGTTGAGTTGCGCTTAGAATTTTCCCGAGGACAAAGTCTCTGTGAATTCCAGAAGCGCCAGTGGTCTATTTGAGCTTTGTACGGAATTTTACTTCAACGGAATGACTCTTCTTTTACATCTAGCCTTTTTCTTCGTCAGGTCGTTCTCTTTCACATTTCATTATCTTACGATTATCGGTGAAAAATAGGCCTCATCGAAAATCGCTGCATCGATTGTTTTGAGATTTGAGTTACTGACATCTTTGACTGGATCGAATGAGACTAGCTAGAACAATCAGCTCGACCTTTTCGATTGAAAATCACCGCTTTCTTCCTCTAGGTAATTCAGACTCATACAACGAAAGAGCGTTACCCTATTGACAAGACTGAATTCTAGTTCGCACCAATTGGCGTATATATTTCACACGACTAAAACTGCATAGAGTGACAATCATGCTACATTATGTGAGAAAACCTGCAGGTCATTTAAGAAAGAGGGGAGAGAATAGTGTTCAATGGAGGAAAACATTAAACCGCTGAAAGATTAAGTCTTTGTATGCAGAACTTCACTATACGGGAGCTATTGCTTTTTATCCTTCGCTATATCAGACAACGTCCTTAGCCAAAGGTGTTCATTGTTCTTCGGACGTCAGACGGAAAACCCTGCTGAAGCAAGCATCAATGTGAGCGCTCGCTAACAAGGTGCGACGTGACAGGCAATCACTTGGCGCCTGTAAGATGTGACTAATCCAACGAAGCCGGTTGTACGAGATCTGTATGTTCAAGGACCGACAGAATCTGTCCGTTCCGAAGACACACCCGCGAACTTCAGCATTGATGGTACAGTCTCCACCAAATGCTGTCAGTGTTTCTGAGCCACAGTTCTTTGCAGTTGGGCGCTCTGTATACTTCCTCCACTCGGGCAAATAAGGTTTTGCAGCTTTACAATAAGACTCTTCATACAGGGGTATTTATACACTCAGTCTATCATTAAAAGGCTGAAGTCATGTCGGTACCACACATAGTATCCGTTGACAACCGTCAATGGAGATCTTAGCCACACGCATTTTGATCTCATCTTAATTATCATCAAAGACAACAATACACCAGTGTTTCCCGCTGATGCTTATTTGCCATATAACTATGGAGGAAAGTGTGCAACAACCAAAAAGAGAAAGGCACGCGAAAGGACTTAATTACTAAACGGTTGTCTTTACTCAACCATTAAACATCGAATTGCCCACACCTTACAAACAAACAGCGGGGCTGCAGGTTAGAGTAATGCATCAGCAGCGAGATAGCTTTCTTACGGTTGTTAGTGCCATGCAGCATTAAGTGCACTTACTCCACAAACAACCCAGCCAACCAACGCCAACATTCACGCCATTGAGCCCGCGCAACTGTCATCTCAGCTAACGTCTCCAGCCAGCTACTTGGTGAGTCACGACGGCCACAGCTCGGGAGACGAACCCGACCTACAGTGGCCAACCCTTTGGTGAGCGACTTCATTTCTCCACGCCAGGTCATCATCCACCCATCCTGTACATTACACCATACAGTCGCAGGCGACTAGCTGACATCTTCAGCGCATAGCCTAGCCATCTAAGTTTGTGTAAACTTAAATTTTGAACAGAGACTGGCTTGGTAGTCGATATCACATACTCACTTCCAAACCTGTTCATCGCTCACTCGTTGTTGTCACCAGGTGCGAGTGATTCAACGCAAATATCACTGATCAAATTGCTTAATGATGGTTCACACCTTCTACCTTGAGGAAACTCTTTTCAGAGCCGTAAAGTAATATAGTCCTCACAGTCGCGTTATATACTCAATCCTTAAGCAACAAAGAGATGCCTGTCTGTTGCCAGATATATCTTAGATTGGCGAATACCGCCTTAACCTTAGAGACAAGAGCTTCCATTTCACTCCCCATACTCATGCCGCAGCTGGTACAACCTCCATAATTTCATTGCTCAACAGTAAATCAACGTAATCACAGCAGGCTTGCAGAATCACTTCGAGGCTGCAAAGCTCATGCCAAAGTATGCAGCATAGTGCGAAATAACGTCTAACATTTTTAATGCTGCTTGAAATTTTTCAAACACCAACAGCTCTCCAACATCACCAAGATCAGTCTGTCTTACACCAAGTAGGCGGTCCAAGTCGGCATCTTATGAGTGCCACAGACAGTCCTTTATCACTTCATCTATAACATGGATGAAAACGGTCAGCCTTGATGCGCGCCGCTCTTGGTACTGAAATTGTCAAACAGTTCATCGTCAAACCTCACGTGAGGTGAACTATAGAAACATAGCGCTGACAGTACGTCAACGTGCTTGTTCGGCACCTTCCTGTGTTTCTAAGCGATTCTAAAATTGTGGGTCGATGGGCTGAATCGAATGCACATTTATTATCAAAGAATACGGCAATTTTTTGATAGATAGTACGTGTGACGCTGCTGCAGATTTTGATAAGGTGAAAATTTTATTACAGGTTGGTCAGCAAACTGCCCTAGCAAGTACTATCTCAATTCTTGGGCTTGATGTATGTTGTGTGTCGGAGACGTGGGTTTTACGATTCTAGCGCCATTATTCATTTGGGCTCAATTTTAGATAGCTATCGATTTCAGCGCCCCTCCTCAGGGTCTCTGGTGATGCTGAAGCTAAATCTCACGGCCATGCTGGAGTCGATTTACAAAGTGGGGCAATGTTCGATCGACAGAACCCCAGCGAACAGTCGCTTATACGCTTTCAAACGCAATACATCGGTTACAGTCTGCCAACGCAAATCAGTACATCGTTGTAGTCTTTAGAGACTTGAAGGCTACTTTCGATTCGGTTGCTCGTAGCGTTCTCTTGAACTGCCTTCCTCGCAGGAGAGTTCCAAGGAAATACGTGAATCTATTAAGATTACTGTATGCCCACTTTGCAACCAAGGATTTGTGGACTGCCGTTTCGGTTGCCCATTACTTCTGGTGGTGTTCATCAGGGATGTCCGATCTCCTCCTTCTTATTCGATTTTGTCTTGGACGAAATTCTGGAATGTGTGTTTGAGGAATCCAATGAGCTTCCTTCTAGCGCTAAGTTGACCAACGTGGATTATGCGGATGACATTGTCTTACGTAGCCCCTTTATCGAAGACATGCAGGCCATGTTGAACAAGGTGACTGATGGGGCTGGTTTGTATCGAATGCGCTTCATATCTTCGAAATGTAAGGTGCTGCTTTAAAACTGGGGCATTCACGCCCCGATGTTCGTTTTTTACAAGCAATCCGCTTGGGACTGTGGACACGTTCACACGCTTGGTATCACTATCTCGTCAGCTTCTACTGTTGTTGGTGAGATATAGTCGAGCATAGCAAAGACGTAAGTTGCCTTCAGCTTACGAGCGACATCCCTACGAAACACGCTATGTGAACTGCCATGATAAATGTTCCGTCTGACATCTAACAACTCTAGAGATTTATCTTAAATCCAATGTTTGTTTAACCCACGAATCATCGTATCTGCTCCATGAATGGCTTACGAGATTCAGGTTCAGCCGCTGCTGACATCTTCGAGGTCAGCGCCGTTAAACTTGAATTCTAAGCTAATTTGGTATTTATACTCTGCCAACGGCCTGATCAGTTTCTAAACAACCAGCCATTGCAATCGGTGAGGTCGTTGCCTGCGAATGTAAGGATTAAATGACAACATGCCGGCGTATTATCCAAGTATGCGCTCCAATAGGAACGACACTCCTAAATAGAGCCACGCCACTTATAACTAACAGCGATGTGGCCTATATGAGTCCATGCATGATTCGCAAATGGAGAGTGCCAAATCCAACAGTGATGCTCACAATCCCGAAAAGTGGTGTTGGTTAAAATTGTCCTGCACTGGGCACAGTTGCAACAGCCACCTACCATTACCCGAACGATGTGTTGTCAGTCCAAATATGCCACCTAAACAATACTCCGCCTCATCACGGCGACTGACCTGGGCGTTCATATACCCGGCCAGAGTGACTACATCAGAGCAATGTATCAACCTATGGAGTGCTGCCGGATCCAGGTAAAAGGTGATATTGACAACCACCTCACTGCAGTCAGTTAAAGCATAAGTAGACAACGAAGCGATTTCCGAAGGTTTGACTTCCAGAACTGGACTCCACAGAACCTGCCGAGCGGACGTTTCGGAATCTCCTGCCACCAGGAATCCAATTGACCAATGCAACTTTGGCCGTCGTGCTGGGGACTATACCTGTTCCAGCTTCACCGGCAGCGGCAGCCGTGGAGCCATCCGAAGTGCATAACCAATATCGGATCGACAGTATGAGTGCTCTCAGTTCCATACGGTCACTACGGCCTCGAATTCTAGTCTCTGGACTACAACAGACATCGACTTCAACAAGTCCAATGTCCGCAAGAGTGGCCTGCTGATCTATCTGTCCCATAGTGCGAACGTTGAAATTATCCATATTAGTTCGCGTTCTGGGCATAAACGAGGAACGAGAGAGGCCAGGGACTGGGTATTAGAAGATGGGATTTACTGGGACAGTGTTATTACGATTATCTACTTCTGTTGTCGGACCCGTAGGGTAATTACTAAAAATGATAATCGGGAGGTTTGGAACTGAACTGGATGGAACAGTAAGAGAGGGGTGGACAACAGCATATGTTCGCCTATCTCCAAACCCGGCTTATACTGCAAGACGGTCAACGCAGTATGGAGTTAACAGTATTGTGAACACTCCTTTATAGTATGTGGGCTGATATATTGGCAAGACGTCTAGATCTAGATTGGAGTAAAATTAGGACTCTCAACCAAAGCCTTTGACTCAAAGGCTTGTCCTGCACGGCGGCGGGTTAGTGAAAGTGTATTAGGATTAGTAATACTTTCGGAACTAGGTACCAACCCTCTTCCATCTTCCAACCTGGACGATCAAGAAGATGCGACTCGTCAGACCTCTGTCTGCTGATCTACTGGACACGGATGGCTGTCGATGTCATCATTACACTATTCAGTTCAGCTCAATGCAGTATCGAGTTGAGCAAGCCGTGATGCCGTGTCAAGGACCGGTCTCGTTCGAACGGTATTTAGCTAACAGCTTTCCTAAAGCCTGCAATCACCACCTCCTTTTGGAACATCGTGAACAGTCAGCTTACGACAATGTTACAAACGTGGAGGTGTATCATCCGGAATGTTGTCTATTATGGTGTAGGACAGAAAAGATAGGGATAGATATCCCTGGAAAGTATTAGAGATGGTCGTGAAATTACGTCTTTCGGTGCTCAATCGTAAAGTGACATCCCCAATTTTGTCCTTGCCTGGAATACTCGGCAGGTGTGGACAAGCTGATTAAAGCAGCATCCGTGCGAACAACCATAAGTATGATTTATACAATAGACCACCCATTCCTTTTAAGAACTTCTCAGTAAGCGAGGCGATTAAGAAAATTGGCCTGATGGGTTTTGTCCAAGCAACCCACAAACATCAACAAGCGACACCTGTTCACAGGTTATATCTAGGTTACCAGAAAGGATACACTGTCGCACGACAGGATACGTAGAAATTGGAACGTGAAAATGAGCACAACCGCACAGCAGTACAACGATCGCATCGTCTTCGGCTCTAGGACAACTTGCCGAGCATTTTATCGTCAATGTTTACCACAGGCTTTGGGTTGAGAAGGCAAAAAACAAATACAGGACCACCCAAAGATACAAGAAGAAACAGGGCGAAATATTGATGATGGATCAACTGCATCATCACTAGAAAAGTAGATTCTGAAAATTTCCAATAATATACCTGCGCCGTGGACTAGAATTCAGCTGAAGATACCCAGCTGGGATTAAAGATACAGCTGTCAGTGGAAGAGCATTAAATGAGATATTGCCCATGACTGTAGCGAGTAGAAAATCAGTACAAGGCCCCCCTGTTTCTGAGTAAAAAGTAATTTTTTAGTGGTACGAGATAATGTACCAGAGCTGACAATCAGAGGGACAGTGTTATTAAGACCTGTAACCTCTTTTGTGGGATTTGCAGAATGTTTATTTGTAATTGGGTCCTAGATTGTTTTCACCCCGTTAAAGTAGATGAGCACAGTCCACCCTTGATTGCTAGTTTATATTAGCTACCACCGCAGTGACTGAAATTAGTGTCTGCAATTCTTTCTGATGTCTACCTTCGAATCAATACTTGACGAAGCGGCTACTTTTGACGTTACAAGGTGGTGTCAATCCGCTCCACCACTAGTTCGATATAACATTTAAAGGTCTATGGGCTAAACTGCATAGAACAGTGAGGTGTCAGCAGCAGCATATTTTTGCCTATGCAGCTAGGTGTGTGGAGTAAATAGGGCGATGCAGCTTATTGTATGAAATAACTTTTGCGGTGTGTAATTCGTGTTACGCATTCAGACCTAGACAAGAGGTTGATTAGTGTTCTCAATCAAAGCCTCTATCCCAAAGTTCTATACTGTAAGGCAGCGAAGGGGTGATGACAATGTACTAGTGTTGTATTAGGACATGCACCTTCGTTTCTGAGTAGTGTAGTGCGACTCGTACGCGCGGGAAATGAAGGGGGCACGTTTCAACTCCAGGAAGACGATGAACTAGGAGCGACTATTGAAAACTTGCGTGTGCACGATATATTACCTATCACCAAGACGAATGACGATGCACCAATACCCAGCAGATGAGCACACATCAACCATTCAAAATAGTGTTCGTATTCGTTCTATGTTTTCACATCTCCGGGCGGAGGTGCTGTCTATGCACCTTCACTCCAAATTCGCATCAATGGAGATGTTATCGGCAGCTGCACAGATTTCTGCTACTTGGGTAACAATCTGTCCACCGATCTGTCCGTGGACCGGGAGTTGAGAACTCGTGTGGCAAAGGCTAGTACTGAAGCCGAACACTAAGCTCTTTGTTTACCGCTCAATGGTGCTGTCTATACTGCTGTACGCCAGTGAAACGTGGACACTGTATCAGCGGAACGTGCGCTGTCTGAGCCGCTTTCATTTGCAATATCTAAGGCACATCTAGAGTATTCAGTGGTCGGACATGGTTCCGAACACTGAGGTACTGCGGCGAGTGGACATGAACGAGATGGGGAAGCCTTGCTGATGTTGAATCAGCTTCGTTGGCTTGGTCACGTCCGTCGGATATGCGATGACCGTATCCCGAAGCAGGTGTTGTATGGACAATTGAGATCAGGTAATCGAAATCCTGGTGGTCAAAGGCTGAGATGTCAGGATGCTTTGCAGGTAAGTCCTTCACGTTGTAAAATTGATTTTAGATGTTGGGACGACTTAGCGTTGAACCGGACTGCCTGGAGGAATACGATTCAGATGGGCGTCCGTGAGTTCAACGAACAGTTATTGCGCGGCCGGGAACAAAAGCGCGCGATACGCAAGAGAACGATCAGTGCCATATGTCGTGCTGACATGACTATATGGCGTTGCGGTGTGCGACCGCGAATGCGCTGACCGCCTTGGATTAGTAGGTCACCAGCGTACTCATAGTGCACCGTTGGTGAAGAGACAACGAGTACGCTAGGCTCAGACAGGTCATATCAGCATATCCGTTCTGTTTTTGTTAATGATTGCATCGGCTAGGACCATGGTCGTTTGGCAACTAATCTGCTCCTCTTTTCAGAAACTTGGGTGTCTGTGATCTCCCACCTACTCTGTTCTTGGGCTTTGTTGGTGTATTGAATGATGAATCGTCTGTCTGATCTTTTCGTAGTTCAACTTTGAATATTGTTTTTAACTTTATCCTCTCTGGAATGCACTAGTATGCACTGGTATACTGAAATGTTTCTTGTATTACATTTTACACATCTTTCTCCCCGGTATAAATCTTGCCATTGCAGTCTCTCACTGGATATTTCCCGAGAGATAAGGGTTTCTTTTTCATGCTAGCCATTCAATTGGCTAACTAGCATTGGCCAGCTGGACACAAAGGCCTCACTCACACCCCTACTGGTTTTATTCCTTCGGGTTTGCACCGGAGAGGTGGTGTGTGAGTGGAACCGCAAGTGTTGCAACGCAAGCCACTTGCGGTGATGGTTTAAAGCGCAGGCGTCCTTTGGCTTCGGTGACTGTGACAGGCTAATCCGTTTCGGATGCCGCCAATCGTACATGTTTTCACATATGTTCTATTGGATGTCGTGCAATACACAACTTCTCAGGCTGATTTTCTTTGGCAGTCATAGCACAAGGAGTGTTACTCATCTTTTGGAGAAAGATGCTAACGTTTTTCCTGCCCTCGTGTTTGTGATAGTAGTGCTGTCTTGCTGATGACGTCTTATTTTCACTTACAGCTCGGTTGTTTGTTTGCAAGGTGTAGGCGCCTTGATGTTGTAAGTTTGAATATAGACGTAGTTATTTTTACTAGTTAGGTCGATTGCCCTCTCCTTCTTTTTTTTACTCTCCTCTCATATAGGTTTTTTTTCCTTCGTGGTTGTGTGACAGTTAGGCGTCAGTGTGAACCACTGTCTATGATGATGATGGTAGTAGTGCTCCATATTTCCGTTCATTGACCTTTCGTCCATGAATGACTACGTCAGTTTTATCAAGCTAACTTCTAGTTTGGGTCATTGTGTCGTCCAGATACACAAGCTTTCCGCCTTATCAGTATTCTCTCTCTCTCTCTCCATGTAACGAGTCTGTGGAGTTTACTTGGCAGAACCGACCAGTCCGGCTTCAGTTGTTAAGCAGTCTCCGGTGAAATCAAAACCATGGGTGGGCTCCAACCAACGCCTGTTATGTTACGAAATTGGCCCACACCTATAATGACCACTCAAACCATTGGCCAACTCCTCCGCCTGTCTTACTGGGTTGATGGCTTGTCCGCCATTTACCTTATGTTCGTAAAGTCGATTTTTGACCCACTGCGGTTGCTCCGTTTGTTGGTCATTTTTCGCGTGGTGTTTGCTTACTCGGTGTTAGTCATCGTGTTCGATCGCACTAGTCGATGACATCGTAGTTCGTCATCTTCTTCAGTACCGTTCCATCAGTGTTCATCTGTTCCTGACACAAGTTGCACTCACGCCTCTTCCCCAATTTCGCTTACCGACAACTTCTTTTGTTCACGTTCATGATAACGCTTCTACCGCAACATTCGTCTCTGTGCTTATGCGGTAAGGTCGTTGGGGCTGTTTCTGGGTGAAACTGAACGCTTGCTGTGGAATTTAATTTCCTCGTTCTTCTGCTAAACAAGAGTTGCAGTGGGTTAGTTGCAGTCTGTTGTGATAGTGTGTTTCTTCATTCTGTCAGCATGATATTAGGTTCCTTTCGGATATCCTTGTCCTTGGATATCGTTTTGCTTTTTTTATTACTGTCTCAGCTTTTTCATTTAATCAAAGCCAGTCAACCGATGTGTAACCTCCCATTTTTGACCAAACTATTAATTCTGCACTGATGACTTATTACCATCATTGTCGTTATTATACTAGCTTCTCTGGTGTTATATGACAACCAAAATGACATCGTAACTTGTCCATCACTTGAAGTCATGCACACTAAAGTATCTGAAATAGTCCGCTGTTATCAGTTCGTTTTTTTTTCGAAGTAACTGTTTCTGCCACATTCTTTCCGGCATTTTATCAACACCAGTTCCTTTGTTTGACGAGCTTCATGCTTTCGGTCTATTTATCCATTAACCACCCAATCCCGTATTTAGCTCAGCATGCCAGGTCAGAACACCGGATCGCGAGCTCTTTTGACACAATCATTCACCCCCAATGGAGTGCGATGAGTATTCTGTAGCATAAAGCATTGCGTTGCCTTTGGGGTTAATGTGTTTTTTGCTTTGAATATCAGTCCATTCTGAATGGTTAGCTCGTCTTGAAATTTAACATAACACGTCAGTTTCATAAGCACCCTTTCCCGGTCTTCGGACCATCTGTTTAAGTTAACGTCTCGGGGCAAAGTTTAAATGGTGTCTTCTGGCGTATGACGTTTTATCTGCTGGAGGCGTTCTTCTGTTAGCGATGCTATTAATGCCATTAATAACCGAATGTAGATCCGACTGTGTTTCGTCAGTTTCTTAGAGGTTGACTCTCGCAGTTGTCAGCCATTCACGTTCATAACATTGGTTGCAGAATAATTCCCACATCGTACTCCTGAAGTTCGATATGCATTCTCTGCGGACGTCGTGGAACTACATGTGGGGGTTCACGTACAATAGATATCGGCGGCTTGTAGTTTATGACTGTCGTGGTTTTCTTTTCTAACATACAGCCACTAATGAGTTCCACTGCATGGACGACGACCAGCATTTCTTTTTCGATCTGTGCACACTGCTGTTTGATATTATTCAATGTCTTTCTCCGGTAGCCAGGCGGTTTTCTTTGTTTCCTTAGTACTTCGCACAAACCGTACTGGTTGCTGTTGCGCTTTATTTCGAACGGATAGGACGGATCAGAGTGTGCCCATTACCCAGTGTGTACTTCATATATATATATATATATATATATATATATATATATATAGGATAATGAACGATTTGTCGAAACGCTTCAACTCCACACTCGGATCCGTTATCGAACAAATGAATGTGCCCGAATGAGATTGTTATTCAACTCACCGTGCTCGCCTATCGGTCAGTCTTCGCTGGTCTTTTGTTTCAGCGACAGCGATGTAGAAGTAGTGGCTGTCCGTCTACGTGTCGGTTGGCTGCATTCCACGAACAGGGAACTTACAATACAAATCGTTCTCCATTTTTACCCGAACGATCACTTTCGCATAATCCATGTTGACATAGTGACTTGTGTCTGCGCAGTGGTGCCCTAGTTGGTATCTAGGGTCGACTGGTTGCATCGTTAATTGCGCATCTGTTCGCCTGTCTTCTCCACATACTTTTGGTCAAACGTGATACATGGAATCGCGTAGACCACACCAAATCGTTCATGTAGTTCTACACGATCCTTGACGTTCACTAAAGCCGAACGGATTGTTGAGTTTGGCTTGTGCTACCTGGATGTCCAGTGGTTGGGGTATCTCTTGTGGAGCTTCAGGTGTGCTGTGAATATATGGCATTGCCATTCGCATTTCGTATCCGCATGTATACTTCTTTCGGGTCCTCTGGTGTATGACTTTATGAAACCACTGGGGTATCCATTTGAAGTGAACAGTCTGAACAAATGTTCTCGTTCTTGTCTTCTAAATTTGGATGGGCCACAACGCGAGACTGCGCGTCGCAATAATGTTTGCACGCCGCATTTCAGACAGCAAACTAGATGTTTGATGTTGAACATGAGAATGACATCAGTTGTTGTCATCGGTTTTGCGATAGACAGTAGTTTCAAGTTTGCTATCGGATCTTACAACCGACACATCAAGAAACACTGGGCGTGAATTTTTCCCTTCTTAGCATATGACGGGCGTTCCATCTGCAATTATATTTAGGCAACTGTGAAACCGGTCAAGATGAATCTGAGCTAAGACAACAAGTGCCACCCACATTCCGAAGCTACATTTTAGGTTTGAATGTTTGAAGGGCTTCAGATTTAAAGTGCTGCATTACGGCATCTACAGATAATGCCGGTATAGGTGAGCCCATTGGTGTGCCTCGTTGCTGTAGACTCGGCTGTCACTTCGTAGGTACGTTCTCTCACAGAGCTCTAATAATTAAATCGACTATTTGTGAGGAAGATTCGCCCTGTTGGAGAAACTTTCGTCCTCACTTACCGGACTTTTTATCCCAAGTTTCTTCGATATGCTAGTGAACAGTTGATGTAACATCGATGGATACCAGTGTGTACTCCTGCAACTCTCAGTCCTTAATCTTTCTCAGAAAGTCAGCTAAACTGTTGACATCATGATTATCGTGAAGTAGGTATAATCGAGGAACACGTGGAAGGAGCGTCGGTAATTGATGGTTCAGGGCCATTCTGAGTGCAACGATCAGTATCAAGGTTACTTGATCCTTGTGAAGCCTTGGTAGTCCGTTTAGTCGTGGTACTCATCTCCCGATAGGTCTAGAGTATTTGACTTGTTCTTTCATGCGTGATTTATTTTTCTTAAAAGCTGTCGCAGGTTTGATGCCCATAAACGTTTCATAGATTTACATATATAAGTCAACCCAGTAATGAGGTCATGGCTGCTAATTGTGCTATCTTATTTTCCTCTTGTTTGCTCTTCTTACGATGTCACATTTAGTTACGTGGTATTTCAATCACAAACCCTCTCGAAATTGACCGGTTTTGTTGCCGTGACTGCATGTTTGAAACGAGTCTGTTTGCTTTCTGGCCAGCCTGTATTATTCTTCATTAAACGCGTCGTGTTTTTGTGGCAGGTTACACGTGAACAGCTCACGAGGTAGGCTGCACGCATCGGCTCAACTTAACTTTTGTTAGTCATCTATCGCACTCAGTGTGTTTTCCCCTGATATTGTGGTTGTTCTAACTAGTTGTTTTTTATGCTTTAGCTCTCACATTTCATCAGTCTATATTGTAGGGGCAATTAGGGTCTAAATGAGACTGAGTGTCGACGTGCAACTCTTTTGGGCTGACTGTTTTTCGTTCACTTCCTCCTCCCAGTTGTGTAGTTTCATCGTCAACGTTGTCCTGCTACTCAGTGGTTAGTTTGGAGTAATTAAAACTCTCACTCGAGTAACTTGGTGGCTGGGCAATGTTTCATGAAAAACCTTAGTATCTTATTTGGGCACTTGTATTGTTCTTGTTTGCGAAGATCTTGACTCAAGTTCGGTCTTCATGTTATCATCTCGCATCTGACATTCAGTATCACTTCTGTCAGCATGGTTCAAATCACTGTTGACCCTGAATTTGTTAGTGTGAGTTACTTCTATTTGTCCTTGTTGCCACGCGCTCTGGATGTGTAATCAGTGACTATGTATACGACCGACGACAATAGACGAAATGTTAACATCTCACAACATTTGTCTTTCTGCCCTGTCGACAAATCACTATCGTCAGTTATACCCACAACTGAATCATACTGATTTTATTGGTGATATATGTCTTGGGTTTTTTGTGTTCTCGCTCCGGTTCAGGTGTTCGATATCAGACAGTGTCACGAACAGATGAAACTGCTCGCCCATTCTGCCCAGCTAGCTGCTGAACATCAGGCTGCCGTGGTTGTTGGCTCACTGCCATCACCGACTGTGTGTGGGGGACCCCCTCTTGCGCCGCACCTCCTGCCAACTCCGGGTCCGTCACCATCGAACACGGTCCCTCCAAGTCCAAACACCCTCGGAATGTCCCCACTTGTTACCGCAGATGTAGGTGTTGACGATTTGCGTCGCTTGTGTATGCTTCGGCTTAGTTTTGTCAAAGGTTGGGGGCCCGACTATCCCCGTCGGAGTATCAAAGAGACACCGTGTTGGATCGAAATTCAGTTGCATCGGTAAGTTGACCGTTTTTCGCAAATGTCATGTTGAAACTAGCGGCACAACGTTCCCATTGGCTAGGCGGTTTGCGATGTGACACTTTTGTTTTACTTGGTTAGTGTCAACTTTATAATCAAGCAGTTTCAAACTTGCAAACTACGAGATAGCTTACATTATGTAGGCTAGATAATATCAAGCTTGCCATATTAATTCAGTCAACGAAGTTATGACGTCAATTTACGTCAGTACGACTATATTGTTGCCTAACCTTTTTCTACGTCACCGGCATAGTGATCGGGCGACCGTATTGTCTTTGCCTGGGAGGTTATTCCAGTTATGACCTCGATTCTTCCAAGTCCCACTAATCTGAGAATTGCAGTCGCACGGGAATCAACTGGTCTGATGTTAAATAGTAACAACCATCTTTTGATATGGAAGTTGAAATTTTTCTCTCCTTATATTGTACATCATACTACTGCATGTATAAAACATAGTATCATGTTGCGATGACCCATATGTATGCAGTAAACCATTGTCGTGGTTATCGCATTGCTGATGAAATTTAGAAAAGATACCACTCAAGAGGCATTGTGATCGTCCGATGGCTGATTGTCAGCTCTGATACATTATCTCGTACCACTAAAAAATTAATTTTTACTCAGAAACAGGGGGGCCTTGTACTGATTTTCTACTCGCTACAGTCATGGGCAATATCTCATTTAATGCTCTTCCACTGACAGCTGTATCTTTAATCCCAGCTGGGTATC
>LUCH01006705.1:6364-22047 GCA_013368495.1 Paragonimus heterotremus
GCACAAACCGCAAGTTAAACAAACAAACACGTGTAAGTTGATGACTGCCTCATGTAAGGCTTTTACAATGTGAACTTTATAATTCAAATCGCTTGATTACGACTCTCGGAGATAGTTGAAATGTTGCAAAACCGATACCTCTTCTGGTTTCAACTCGTTGTAGCTTAACCAGGGAAATACTTAATATTGGAACGAGAAATGTTAGTGAAATTGTAGAAGGCAACGGGTAAAGTCCGGTTTGTGGAACTAAGAAGACGGAAGTTCACCCTGATCACATTATTTACCTGTGATCGCCTCATTCAGTTCCAAGCCACACAGAGTCTACTTGATTAGAATACTAGTAGTCGAAACTGCAGGCATCAAATCGGGCTCTGAAAGAATTTGAATGTCATTGAAGTTTTCTTCTTAATAGCCAATATGAAGACCTAATTAACTCACAGAATGTACATACATTGTGATTAGTGAATCGGTGTCGACTATATGACAATCTTTCGAGTTCGTGTGCTTAGGATTATATATTAGCAGCAACAGGTTTGCTATGAACGATGTGAAGACTTGTTAGATGGATGTTAAGAACGGCTTAATTAATCGGGGTTCCTTTATGGTTAACATAATGATTAACGAGCAAAAATGACAATTAGGAGAGAGGTTTTACCCTGTGTCGATGAAACGGTGCCACTCCTGCTTCCGGATGGAAATTATTCTCAAATAATTCACCAGCAGTTTTTGTACTTACCCAGTTCTCAAATGTGAATAAATTGTGAACAGAAGTCGTAAACAGCAGGCTGGCCAATTTCTTTGTCTCTCCTGAGGTACATACAAGCAGTGTCGACGATTACATAGTGTAATCAAACAAGTTTAATGAAAATAAATGCGCATCTATACACACACTTAACTCACGCACGAGCAATAGGATTGCTCGCTTACCAGTTTCAGATTGAGGACCATGTCTTTCTGTTTGCTGAGGAAATGGTGTTACCTTTGGGTAGCCACAGCATCAGCGAATTGAAGCAGTTGTTGGTTATCTAGATGACTATGAAAACTGCTTTGAATTTCATAAATAAATTAACTGTTTGTTTACTACGTTTAGGAAACTGAGTTCGACTGTACGGATGTGAGAAAGAAGTGTCTGATCTCAGTATTTTCTCATTCAAATTACGAAACACATACCACTACTGAATTGCACTTAAGTACCAGTAAATAACATTCATGTATTGCAATGGGTTGGATTAATGTGTATATCGTGCGCTGGTAATTGATCGGCTTAGCTGAATTCACCAGTGACCAGATCCCGGTGAGAACAGACAACTCGTCGAATCACTCACCCGAATAGGTCACACAAACAAGCTCCGGGAAGTCGGCATGTGCAAAATTTCCTGCACGTACAGCAGTTAACCGTTGGTTGATCTTCTGAAAAGCATTTTGAGTTAAAAAAAGAAATAAATGTATGTGGTTGGTCACAGGAGCAAAAACGTTACGCATTTTGTGCGGGTTGATTGACGAAATGCAATCCTATCACAGAATCCATTTCTTCATGATACATCGAAGCTTGTATTTGACACACATCAGAAATCAATTTTGAGCCACTAACATCAGCGACGTTTACTGCACTTTTAAGTACTAAGGGTTAAAAGGTCACCTTTGTAATGATCGAAAAATGCTCACGAAGCAGAAGTAATAATACCACAAACAATTACTGTCAACGACCATTTGGTTTATCAATAGAAGTGCAGAGGTTTCATCAACTAAAAGACGATAAGCAAAAGCTTTGGAATTATTGTTGCAAAATAACACTAAGAACGAGCACTAGACTTCATACAACTGGTTTCCACCTTGATCGCATGTGACGGCATATAACCAAGTTAAAACGGTTGTGTCAGACTGGAGTGATTGTGACTGATATGTGGCCAACTAGGTCAAAAGCCTAAACACATTTTTTAAGGGGACAAAGTGATCAGTTGAAAGTTTTCTATTCAGTGGTTGCCAAACGCACAGATGATCTGTATGAAGTTAATTATTGCCACTTATTTAGGCAAATCGGGGGATTTAATTACATCTACGTGATAGTCAGTATATATCCGACCTGCCACAAAAGCTTGTGTAACTAATGTTTGACCTTCGGTCCTGTAACAGGCTGAGTGAAATTCATTGGTGCTTTTCGGCAAGTTACTAGATGTATGACTAACACAGTGTGCCGTACAACAGTAGTATGGGAAGGAACACAAGACCACTGATCGCGGGCTGATAGCTTTACTTGCAAGTGCACTTTAAATATCGGCATCACGGTCCAGTACGGATCAGTTGTACGAAGTCTGCTGTCCGCTGGTGATACCACATTCTGACCATCGCATCTTCAGTTCTACAGTATGTCTTGGAATGAAACTCTTACAATTTTGTTGTCAGGTCAAAAGTTTTATCGAAAACTACCACCTACTGCGTCTTGAACTCTAGTTTGAGACACTGATTTCACTTCATCCATATACTCAAACAAAGAGAAGATATGGAGCAAGATGCCAACACTTCGATTTGTTATCACCAGTCACAAACATAAAAACAGTAACTTTCTTACCAATTACATATTACACTAACAAGTGAACGGACCAAACAAATTGTTTCAATGTTTCGTACACCGATAGCTCAACCAGTTCCATGTCAAGGAGATTGGTTTCTGAACTCACAAAATTGACTGGTTCTGTTTAATGGATATTGCCACACTAATAGCTATTAGTTTCGCGTTACGATTACGTGACAACGTTTTGAATTATTTGAGCGGGTCGTTTAGGGAACCGGCTGTTAAGATGTTTAGTGGTCGATGAAGCCAGAGTCGTTGGGCTTGCTACAGGTAGCAGGTCATGTCCGCATTTGGAAATTATTTAGGAATATACTCTTTGACGCGCTAATGCAAGTTTCGGCCTGTCCTGTCTGGGCGAACATGAACGATTAATAGGCGTTTATTCCTAATGGGTTTTCATTCACGAACGATGAATAACAGAATCGTTCACTGTCACCTTTCACAATCACTCATTCTTCGGAGGTTTCTTAAGGGTTGTCAGGCGAAGTGTCACCAGTCCGCACCGGCTGGGCTGTGAAGAACTTGATGTGTGAATGGAGGTCCGAACATGTGTTTAGATAAAACTATTCAAAACTCTTATTCAATCGATCTCCGATCAAGCGAAAATCA
Organism: Paragonimus heterotremus; assembly: GCA_013368495.1. Taxonomy (NCBI): domain Eukaryota; kingdom Metazoa; phylum Platyhelminthes; class Trematoda; order Plagiorchiida; family Troglotrematidae; genus Paragonimus; species Paragonimus heterotremus. The sequence goes on from LUCH01006705.1 coordinate 9,546, forward strand.
CTCGATAAAGGGGTATTTGGATTCATTTTGTTTTATCGTGTTTTGCATTCGCTTAGTATGTTTGATGTGAATAGTAAAAAACAAGATGGGATGCATTACCTAAGGGTGAGAAAGATTATCTGTTAGGATCAAGTCCAGGATAACCTAACTAATCGGACTTGCATCGTACATATTCAGGTTGGTGGTTATTTTGCTCATTGTGCCTATGCCGCCTCCCGATCGGTTATATGTTTTTTTGCAAGGTGTAGGCGCCTTGATGTTGAAGGACTGAATACAAACGAGTCTATTTCTAATGGTTAGGTTCTTTTCCCCCCCTCCCTTTATTTTTCCTCTCTTTCTCCACATGCTTTTTCATGGTTGTGTGGCCGTTAAGCAACGTTGAGAGCCACTGATGTATTGCTGTCTATGATGATTATTGGCCATATGTTCACCACCGACCATGTTCGCTTACACTAGGATGCAGTATTGTTGGTGTGCAATGTATTGGTTTGCAATATGTGCACGTGTACGTCTAGGCCCCCTGCTCTGATAAGTAAACCAACAGTTGTAAATTACATGAGCGTGTTCATTATGTAAACCTATTGTTGTGTCACTACAAAACAAAACATCTGACAATGGTAAGTGTGTAAGGGAACAACTAGATTAACGAACCATGGAAGGATCATGGGTTAAGAAACGTAAGCAAACAGTTAGTTAATTGAATCACCTAAGGTGTGAAAATCTTTAAAATGGCAAACGGAATCGGTGGTCACAGCCTGTCAAATACCTGGCGACTGATATCATTGGCTGGATGAACTGCCCACTCAGTGAAGTAAGTGCCCTTTATTATACACATTAACCATTGCAGCTTCCTACCTCGCGAACACAAGTGATTCTTAGATCGGCCTATATAACTGGTTATGCACAAGAACGGTAAACGAACTTTTATATCATGGGCAACCTGAAACTAGTCTAAACCATTTCTAGTTCTTCCGCTTAGTCTTCTTTTATTAATCTTCAAATTTCTTAGTAGCGTTTTCTTCTAGTATATTCTACGTCACTTCTGAGGTGACCGGCGGCCCGAGCCACAATACCTTATTGTCAGGTTGATGGTTGCTATGATGATGATGATGAGTCTAAACGATAGTCTTTATGTCTGGCTTGTGACCCACGTGTAGTTTACTCTAGATATCTAAAAATTTGTGTGCGGTGCACTGAGTAAACTGTGAAACGTCGTCAGTAGACACGATTGTCAATTACTAATAGTTTGGTCGTTTTGGACCAGTTTTTTCCAGCAACGATGTAAGACACATTTGTCACTGTGACCTTTCCTGTTGAGTTGCTTAATAGATGAAAACCTAGAAGTATTGCTAAGATTTAGTTGCCGCGGTTGTCTATGTTCACCCAGGAGGCAAAACACTTGGTTGAGATTATGTTAATAATTTCAACTCAATTCTTGGTGCTTCACAAGTAGCCCAAAAGGGGTTAGAATTATGAGTAGTCACTTAAGCTAACTGATACTTACTGCGCTTTCTCCTCTTTATCAAAGTACGAAGTCTAGATTCCGGACTGGTGGAAGTCTTTGTGTAATTTACTGCCTGATTATCTGATGCTTACTATTACATTCACTGGCCACAGATCTTCACCAAAAGAGGTTCAAAAGTATCGCTCAACTAGTACAACCATTTCTGAAAGTTGAACTTGGAAGAGGATCCTAGTCTTGGGGATATCCACTGGATTTGATAGAACAGTTATTGTATCTCAGTCTTATGTTATTCGATATTCTGACCATTACTCACAAATGACTGTGGCTGAGCGTTTTACATATGGTAATTCGTTCGTGTCTAATTCAAGGTCAGTGGCACATTGGACAACTTTGTTGCTTCCTAAGGGAATGATCGTAATCTAAATCCCAGCCGTGGCAAGGATTAGCACTATTGACAAGCCAAACATGAGCGAGATTCGGGTCCAGTACTTGTTTTCAAAAGGAGCTGACTGAAAAAGCTATGAAAATGCAACAGCTACTGTCAAACATGAGTGATCTTTCATTCATATCATTTGAAATCACCTATTGTCTATCAGCAATAATTGACTCTGTTATTTTATCAAACGGTCGTGTAAATGACCGCAGCAAAACGCAACCAGCCTCTCCTTTTTTCGCTTAAAAACAGGATCGGTAATGTAAGACCCATCTCTCAATCAACCAAGTATATATATATATATATATATATATATATATATATGCCATAATAGCCATAATAGCTTTTTGTAAACTCACTGTCCTGGAAACTATCCGCTATACACTGTTGTCAGATCAGAGTTCTAATGATAAAATTTTATGCACATATTGCCTAACAGTCCTTCAAACGTAACATCACGCCTTTTGTGAACCTGTCAGGAGACGTATTAGACCATGTCGTTCAATCGATCAACCTAAGATGGAATGGTGGTGGGTGGTAATGTGGTTCCACTAAGCCAGTCAAATGCAGCCATCCGGTCAAACACCTGTACGTTTTCTAGACTGTGTTTTCTCTTGCCTGCTCTTCGATGCCTCCCCTACTCTGATTTGCCTTAACGCCTTCACTACCATATTTGGCCGTCTCATCTGATTCCTTCTGCATCTGACCGTCATATTTGGTCGTCTTGTTTGACTTGCTTCACGTCCTGTTGGTCATTTATGGTAATTGCTCCGTCCTATATACTTAGAACCCCTGAGACCTAATTCGAACTCGGTTTTCCAATAAACAGTGTTACCACGTTTCTTCTCCTTCTCGGTTTTGGATCAAACGAATGAGGGTGAAATCGAAAGAGACGATCCAATAGGAACAATCAATACGTAACTCAGATAACATTTTGTTTGATGCACATACACATGTGTTCTCCATAATGAGCCGTACTATACGGACCCAATTAGGACGGGTCTCAAAATTGAGAGTTTCATTCTTTACCTTTGCTTTGAAAACTGTCGATGAGTAATTAATTATTCACCTGAATACTGACTAAGCGATTCTCATATGTCATCGCAGATTTCACATTCGGACAGGCTTTGCAATCAGCCTTTCTAAAAAGAATCACACAACTTTTGACAACAAAAGACTGAAATGTCCACCTGAATTTAAAGGCCTAAAATAAGTGTGCTCGGCCTTCAGACTATACCTTTCGAGACTTGAAATATCACGTGATGCCGGTAATCAGCGGACCAACAGATATGAACATCAGGAAATGTATAGCACCGGCCCACAAGCAAACACTCACCGTTTCGTAGATCAGGGTCGGATAACCGAACTCATCATATGTGTACACTTCAATCACTCCGTCTTCATATGCCACAATTAACTGTTCTTGTTTGTCTTTCAGTAGGTCATAATGTTCCAAGGAGAGGACTGCACTGCGTGTATTCTGGGAACACAATTCCCAACGTTGAACGGGAACTCCACTGTGCAAGAATGAGAAATGAAGAGACAAGGTATTGTCAAATCGTGATAAGCCCCCTGATTCTGGGAAAACCTCTCGGTGCAAGCACTAAAAATGGAAGACGTGGCCTATCGTCAATAATTCCAGCTACATGCATCAACTCAGATGAACAGGTTCAGCCAGAATCCTTCAAAGTAAATAAAAAATCGCTCATAGGAACGTCCTCTGAAATGACGCCGGTTGACAGACAATGATGTGGTCAGCATAACATTGTGCGTTGCACCTTCTTTTGCTTTACACTTTCGAAGTCCGGCTTGTTTGCAACAAACTCATAAACACATTTGATGTGTTTGACCATCGCTGACTCTGCCACTGAGCTAAAATTTAACGAGATGATAACTTTAGAGGTGTGGCCGTTCATCAGAGCATACTTTGAAACGTTTCAGGATACACGATCAACCAGTCAGCTGATCAATTTGCACAGTCTGCGATGGTAAGGTCATGTACTCCCCATGCCAGGTGATTCTTACCATGGTGGACATCGCATGCTGAGACCACCGACAGTTGGGTAAAATTATGTGATGGTCAAACAACAAAGTGGTCACAAAATATGATGACCATGACTGTCCTATTGAACAAATTGGGTAGGTGTCGTCTACCTGGTTAGAGTCCTTCTACTCCATCAAATTGCTAGCTAAAGAAGCAATTCGACATAGAGGTATGCTACAATCAACGGCGTGCCTGCATTCACATCAGTTCTAAGTGTTCGGTTTATAGTCACTCTATCTCATTTTTGAATCCTCATTAGTGCATTTCTCTTCTTTTAAGTTTGTTCCTTGTCTGTGCTTCGGCGTGTGACGGTCTGTGTCGCAGCACCTTTTGGTCAGGCTCATGACCACAACGAATGTATGACTTTGTGTAGGCTAAACAATCCCTATTAGTTGCGCAACCAATGATACAGTGGCCCCTCACGAGAAGACACCTCTAGAGAAAATCCTTTCCAGGAAACTACTTTCATTAATGATAATCTGTACGGAATTTCGTTTTACATAAATTAAACATCACTCACAATTGGTCGCAACCGTCGCATTCAAACAGACTTTCCAGTCAGTCTCTTTCGGAAAAAGCACTAGTCTGGAATTTCATTTTCTATAGAACTCGCCACGGCCGGGGTTAGAACTCTGGCCACGCTGTCATGAGGCAACCACTTTGATCACTGCGCCACTGACCTCAAATTAGGCACGACAGAATTGCCATATCCGAACGCTCAGCCACAGCTGTGAATAATGCTCAGGCTGTCGGATCGTCTCGAGAGAAGTCACAGTAAGTGCTCTGTTAACTCCAGTCGACGAGGACTTCCCCTCCCATATTGAAATCACAGGAATCATCTCGAAAGGGAATGACTGGAAATCTTATGGGGATACAGCAGTTGCGATCACTTTCCACTAATTACATCCACAGAAGGTTTATCTCTGTAAAACTAGACGGTACTCTTTTCCGATCGGACTCAATGTGGTTACTTAATGACCTCATGCAGATCACCAAAGTGCACAAATCATTTAGTCGTCAGTCTTTACTCCGCTCATACAAGCTGAAATGTGTCGTACACCCGGCAACTTAATCCACCCTGAGACTTATTTAACATTATTGTGTGTCTATGGCTACATCAACTCACCACTCATCAAATGACCACTGGAATGTGTGACAGGCACTCTGCAAGCGTGATCTACCACAAGTGCGTACGCATGAACGAGAATATTTTTGTATGTGAACATCTATATCCATTTACACATTTCCCAGTTACAGCACGAAGTTTATGTCCTACCTCCAATAAACAGAAAGAAACAGGGCGCATGTGGCAGATTTTTGTGAGCTTCGGAAAACAGTAACCATCTTAATGATTTTCAACGAGCTGTATTATTATCCCCACATCTTACACTTTAACGTGGTCCTAGGCCCAAGTAAAACAGTTTTAGTATAACCGATAAATCCATGGCATAATTTTAACGTGGAAGAGACGTCTGCAAAAAATTATGGCTTCGACCAGAGTCAGACAGGTGACCGGAACAGAATGGTCATTGGCCACCAGCAATTTTTCTATTGAGCTAAGAAACCACGTGGAAAACCCAGATATATCATATTTGTACTCAGTCACACATCCAGTCCACTGTGTCACAAGAAGTGAACCAAACTGTTCAGGAGTACTTGTTGCCTGGAGGAGATTTATCAAGCAATTTGCATCGAAGTTAACTAACCGTACTAATGTGCATCGAGATTATGTTACTGATAAGAAGTATATCAGACTATTTGAATCAGAAGAAACTTAATTGTTCCAATCCTGTTCTCCTTATTGAGGATTTCTGGTTTTAAATGACTATCTAGTCCTGGGGAAGCCTGGGGGTCTCTGGGCCCGCGTATAACCATACCGTCATACGGTAGCAAATATGCGATGATGTCACACAGAACAGTCCGTCTTCTCGCAACACACTTTAGTTTCAGCCCTAAAGTAGATATTAATATGGGTTATCTTGACTTTCGATCAGTCCACATCGTCATAAATAGCTGCAGTCTACGGTTTCTTAATTACGTAGTTTCTTCTGGAAAAAGTACAGTACTATAACATACCACTACCAAGTGTGACGAAAGTAGGCTGTGAGGTCACGGCATACAGATGCCTGGTTTGGCAGTTGAGACGAATTGTCATTGTCTTACCCAACGTGCAACCTTCACATAGACCGCATTTCGTTAGATTACATCTCGTGAGAGTGCTCAGCCCCACTCTTAAGATGAAAGAATTTTGCCCATCTGGAGGGTGTTGCATTTCCCACGTGGGTACTGTAAGTGAGATTTTTTATATATTTTTAGAATTTTGCACTTCATGGAACAGAACATGACCTAACCGGAGGGAACAGCCATCTGTTTGCTAGAAACCACCATTCAATCAAACAATCATGTATCAACATATTCCCGGCAGGGTGACAAAGAAATTGGCTTACGAGCCTGTGTTATGAGACAGTGGGTGGGCCGCGGTGGATAAGGAAAAGATGTCAACTTTCTTACAGACCTCAGCCTAAACAACCAAAAGATTGCTAATAAGTTGTGAGGTATTAGGTCAATACATAATTCGAACGTCACTCACAATTGGTTGCAGCCTTCGTATTCAGAAGGACTTTTCAGCCAGACCTCGTTAGAAAGAATTGTTGAATTTGAGATTTGGTCTTGTATGAACAAGTCAGAACTGCACATCCTTAATATGACTGAAGTTTGAATTTCCGTTGCGCTTTCACAAGGCAACGGTATCGGCCACTGAGCTACTGATTTCACATTAAGTACGATCAGACTACCATATGCAAACATTCAACCATATTAGCGTGTGATTAGCGGTCAGGTTTTCCGATCGCCTAGGTAAGAGATAGAGTAACTGCCCTGTTGATACTCATTTCAACCAAATACCATACTACTTACCAGTAACCGAAACAACGCCGATCAGGTTTAACGATTATTATGACGAACTTGATTAGAAGTAGCATCGGTGAGGTCACCGATTGGAGTTCACATGATAGACATACACGTCTTTCAAAGAAGTAAGCAAAATCAAAACACGGGGAGTTCAGACAAACTGGTTGTCAAATGCACGATGTCGCATGATACCAAGTACCGCTGTAGGGTATTTTAAGCGGAGTGATAAAAACAAACACCATCGGTAAGGTGTTAACACGGTCGTGTTTGGCGCAACGGGAAGGCAAACTATCTTTGCGCACCAAAAAAACAGTATTTAACGGCTTGTTCTTTGTCTGAAGATTCCATAAGTCTCCTTAAAACTCAGAGTGATTATTAAGCAGATATCCGTGACTATATGAATAAGTAGTCCCAGTAGAAGAGTTACATAAAAGAAAGAACCTCAAGTGGTTCTACGGTGCGTGGTGATCACATTAGCATCAAAATTGAGTCAACTTGTCGGTCTAGTCAACTTGAATCAGTTTTTCTCACCTCTATGTTCTGCACATACTGTAGAATCATTTACTTTTTACCCATCTAGTGGCAACATTTGCCCCATAGTGTCTGGTTTTGTCAGTCCAAGTAGCTTGGATTCGATGGTCATTCTCTATGCGGATGATAAGTATCACAGCCTTGTCGGCACGAATCAAGATCAAATCTAGTGTGATGAACAAGGTTGATGGTTGTGTCTTGCGCAAAGCGTATCCCGGGTGATCGAGCGTGATGGAAGAGTTGAACGAGACCCTTTGGTTGACCACATTTGTCACAAGGAAGAAACCAGTAGTCAACTCGACTCCACAAGCATTTCAAATTTTAAGTCGTAGAAGGCAGTGACTTGGCGAAACGGTTGGTATTGGACCGAGATTCTCAGAAGTGGATAGTGACTGAGGAGCAGTCTCTCCGACTGTGAGTTGCGCAAAATTGGGATAGTGGTAAGTAAACGTGAAGTGCCCGGCCACTGATACGAATTGGGTAGTGGATATGACCGGCTGGATTGCATTTGGAAGGTGGAGCCACTGCCGAACAAACTGACGGATTTTGCCATTCATACCTGTAAGTGGGCTGCGGTTAACTCGGTTCAAAATTAACAATAGACTCATCCATAGGATGGGATGCTGTCTGGACAAACAGACGCATCGGTGAGGCCTCAGAGGTGTCTGGATCACTTAATCCAGTGTGGTTTGAAGTTGAAGTTAGTGGTCAGTGAAAGCCTTACTTTTCCAGGTAGACAGGATTCCTAAACAATCTGACGTATCGGAGGCGTCCAGTGAGTGAACATTGTTTGAAATGGATTTTTCAAAGACAGCTCTCATGTGCTTATGATTGCCACAAACTTGGCAGATGAAACACCTCATTTGAAAACTGATAATTTCATGATCCGAGAGACAAACAAAGCACTACACTTCAAGTAGTGGATGCACATGGACTCTCGATTTAAACAGAATACACCCTGCTTAACTGAACCGTTAAATTATAAGTTAGCTAGATGAGATCATTTTAATGTAAATTAGTTGCAATTTATTCGACAACGGTCTTATAGTTTGATATGTAGAAAGAAAGAGAAAACCGACAGTAGTTCAGAGATAAAAGTGAGGAAGGAGTTGAACGCGGTGCACAAAAGCTGGATGTTGTCTCCGTCATCAAACATTGAGGTGTACACGTCTTGTTAACATAGAACTGAGTTGCCATTGTGAACTAAGAGGCATCCACAAGGCAGTTTCCTCGCGTTTTCCACTGTCCTTTTTAGTTAACAGTAGTTAATTAAGAGGTAACCCAGTCAAACAACAGCGCCACTCAAGACAATGAAAGTGACAAATCGCCGTCCCTCTTAATATCCCCAGCGGGCGTATCCACAACGTACTCGGGCCTTTGACCCAGAAAACGCACCTAACCTACACGACCAATCGCGTAGCCGAATATTATGACATTAAATCGGAAACCATTCTTCTCTATGACTACCACCGTGATATCAAGCGTAAACAGACAATACCTTCACTTCACCAAGTGATCTTGCCCAAAATCTCTCACCCACCTTGATAATTGCACCAGTCCGACTTTTCCATCTGATGTACCATAGATCACGTGGTCCGATCGTAACTGCATGTTAGCATTGGCCAGACAAGTAGGCGGACCGGCGACCTCCAGCTCTGCGACTACAATTCCTTTCTTTTTGTTTGAAATGAAGTATCAGCATTGGATTACAAAGCAACACATACTTTCAACACTCTTAACATCCTGTCCACACAAGAGATGACCACGAGTGGAATGAAACATTCGAACACTCGGTCCAAAACAAGAATATCAGTGATCTTGTCTGCACAAAGAAGAAACTCCTTTTCTTCCCAATTGACCAATTTCTGGTAAATTGCTTCTATAACAAAGTACACTCCACTTTGAACACTTGTCCTACAATCGACGTAAAAAAAATAAACATTTTTCGGATACGACGGTACATAGAACTAATAGTTCCATCAATATTGGAGCTGTATTCCATCAGCTGCTTCCCTTTGATGGAGTATATAGAAATTCTGGTCCCATGTGATATTAAAAGACGATACCGTTGTTTATCGACCTGAGCTTCATCCAGACGAATCCGAATAATGGGATTCCTGACTTTGAAAACAATGTGCTATACGTTGTGTATAGAAAGAATAACTCTAAGCCCATACATTCACTTGGTTTTTGTATTCATAGATATGTACTTTATTGGAGGCATCAGCGACCACAAATCTCCAGGTGGTTGATTTTGCGTTCGGAGGTATGAGAATAGCACAATTACTTCTGGTAGTGTCGATCTGCACAGTTAGACACAGACTTTAAAACAATTTAACGAATTACCTGATCGTATTCGGTTTTACGCAAATTTAACAACATTATAGCAGTATGAAAATATACATACTGAAAAAAGACGAAAACTGAAAATAGTTAAGCGGACACAGTATACGAAATATCAAAGGAAAAAAAGATCTTAAACACAGTTTGTTTTCGTATACGGAAGAATTATTTACATTCAAGTAATTTTTACTGCCAGTCCACCTTAGAAATTATTAGTGAATTCAAGTTTAACTAGCTGGTTAGGGCCTATTAGCTAAAGAAACCCATAAGGGAATTTGTGATACAGGCAATGTGTTCGTAAAGCAAATACTGCTGACTTCACATTAGCTATAATTACATCTTCACATCAAAGCAATCGGAAACACTCAATTTGACGGATAGTTAGAAAAGGTCCAACGTCAGTAAACTGAACATTCAATGTACGGTCCCTATAATCGGTTATATTTTACAAGTTTAGTCACAAAACTTATGATGTAAATAAAATATGCGTCGACTAATTGTCTCGTTTTTAAAAATGTGTACACTCGGTAGTGATAATATGATGGCCATGGTTATTGAACACATAAGAAATGTGGCGTAGCATACTCGGGTCATTTTACTGCCAAACTATACCTGGTTTGGTTCTGCAATACTGAAGATTCGACATTGTACACTGTGAACTTTAACGTATCTACGTTACAGAAAAGCGTGCAGACATAAGAAGAACGGAATGATAAAAACGAGTACATACACATGTGTTGCACTTTCGTTAGGAGACGGCTAAGATTGAGATAAACGTTGATTCTTCATCAATATTTTACGATAGCTTCTAAGTGCAACACTTACCTAGAAAACTGAAGCTACAAAATTCGGAATGGCGTACATCGAATTCCTTGATCAGTGACTGTTGCGTTCACCTTCACTCGCCGGATGGTATCAGTAGACAAACAGTCGAGACTTTAGCCTGATGGTTTCTACAAGTAAACAGCAATTACAGTCAAACCTAAATCCTAACAGTGTCTGTAGTTAGATGGTTGGGTCAAGCAGTAGGAATTCAAACCTACCGCATTTTACCTACAATACCAAAACTCCGGCTTGCTAACGCTAAGCATGAGATGGTCAATGAACGACGTTCAATGCAAAAGTAAAAGGTGCTATTCGCAACATAAAAATGGTAAGTTATTCTGGTGAGCTTTTAACATCCCACTGGCCTTCAACTGGAAACTCTGGGTGACTTGACCTCTAAGTGAATCCAAAAACGGGGAGGTTGCCGCTGACTGACCGGGTTATCTGTGGAATAAGTGTACTTAATAAAACAAGACACCAAAAAACGTAGGGAAGTTATCTTTTTGTGAACGCTTTATTTTCACTTAGAACTTGCACAGAAATTTGCTTGTAAAATGTAGGTACTTTGATGTTGAACGTACGGGCATAAGAACTGCCGCTTATGCTAGTCAGGTCCATCCATTCTCAATATTTTTGCTCGCCTTTGGATTATTTTTACATCCTCATGGTTATATGGTAGCTCAGAATCAGTAGAAAGCAACGATAGATTGCTATCCTTGACGATCAACGCGATGATGGTGATAACAGCAATGTTGTTGATCATTATGATGGATTTAGTAAAATGTAATTGGAAGCAGGGTGGCCATTGCTAGAGTGTTATAGTGTCTTTAACTAAAAATAAGTGGTTTAACAGCAAAGTGAATTCTCTCTGATCTCATTTATTTTAACTGAGACAAAAGTGCTTTTAGTAAATGGCTCCCAGGCTACAGCTTTTTATATAACATGAAACTTGGAAAAAATCACTTTCTTGTTGGAAGTCGAATCGAAAACACATAGGATTGACAGTGCACGCTTTGTGCGTGAATAGTGATCATCTCACCGATACAGGTGTAAACAAGCAGGTTTGAAAGACAAAAACTGAAATAAGAAAGATCATAGCACATTTACTACCATTGTAGCAATAATGTCACAATCAGTTCTTTTTGAACAACCAAAACAGAATGGTGACAGTAGCGGCTTGAAGTAGCACCCGACTACCGTAACCTACTCTGTCCTGGGATTCAAATGTCACAGGAAGGCTGCTTGTTTGGTCATTCACGTGTTGCACCATCAGTTGGAGCTCCACGACTAATGAAGTCGGGTCTTTTTGGTTGAGGATCGTGTCTTCGTGGTGCCTGGTCGCGTAGCAGCTTGCTGGGCACACTTTAGCAGGTGCTCCGCCATCTCGTTTCCAAACTGATGCTTGGTTCTTCCAAGATAGGGCGCCTGGTATCAACATTTGCATTCACGAAATAGTGTGAGGCCACTTGCACAGTGATCAACACGGTTTCCTCATAATGCGTGGCCGGAGTTCTAGTCTCGGCCATGGCAAGGATATGCACTACTGACGAGCTCTAACGAGAATTAAACTCGAGTCTAGTACATATTTTCAAAATCGGCTGGCTAGAAAGTCTATCTGAATACGAAGGCTGTGGCTAAAAACAAGTGATTTTAAACCTGAAGTTTCGTAAGTCGCGTTCGGGTTGGTAAAATGAGGTCTTGCTTGTAGACCGACAGTTTAATTCCGTAAATTAGTATTCACTCCGCAGCACCGAAAGCACGAACAACAGCGGATCTTATTCACCGTTCACCTAATTGGTGTAAGTTTCTCCTCCAAACGGCAGTTGTGAAACCACTGTTTTCTTGAAGAATATCTATACCGGGTCAATTGACGAAAAATCGCAAATGGTTGTACAAATCACCAAACAATTCACAAACTTTTGAAATCTTTTTTTAGAAAAGGCGCTTCGTG
>LUCH01006706.1:23328-33598 GCA_013368495.1 Paragonimus heterotremus
GTGTGCACCTGCGCGCGCCTACGTATGATTTCAAATAGACCACATGCGCGCCGCAGTTGTCAACTAGAACGTGACCAGCGGCTGCCGAGCCTGACTCAGACAAGGAAAACTGGGGTCGCACACCGTAGTTTGAGTAATGTCAAATGGGTCGAGCGTCTCATCATGACGCTTACATAATTTTCAACTGCACATTTCAATTACTTACACCGTTTCTCGCGTAGCGTTCTCTTTACAAAATAGCCGTCATTTTTTGCCGGATGAACTAGGCGGATGTTTATAAGGGACCCCGGATCAACTGGACAGGTTAAGCGTGACGGGTCGATAGGGTTGTTGTTGTTGGCGTTTTTATTACGGTTATGTCACTCTGGATATCGTATGAAACTACGATTACCTGACAGAATACATCGAGCGCATTGCACACTTAAATGCTATGTGGCACTATTTGCAACAAGCAACGGTTTATAGAAGTTATATATCGGTTTTCAGGACCATTGTAATCGTGAGTACAGAGAGAATCTGGGACTTTTTGTTGAATCTCACGTGACCAACGATATTTGAATCACACTTTAGGAGGTTTGTCAACTAACAGTTGCACTGCCCGTTTTGTGGCTCGCTTAAGTGTTCACACGCACATGGTGCTTTAACTGTTACAAATCGAACAGGAAATTTGACTAGCCGTATCTGGATTCCGTCGAAGACAAAATCACAGCTCATCTTGCGGCGTGAGCATTCAGCACCTGAGAGTTACGCGAATTTGTATACACGACACAGAAAAAAATTTCGGATGAGAAGTTTATTGTACGCTATTAAAGGAATACAGATATAATAGCAGTTGTACGACCCGCAGTTTCATTGCGCCTTTTGCTTGAGTGTCTTTCGCCGTTGGGACAACATGTAGAGATACAGCTTGGGAGCAACTGAATAGAAAGTTGAGGGTTACTAAATAATAATGGAACTCACATGGAATATACGAAAGCAACACAGCAATAATGAACCACTTGTAATCGAAACTGATGTTCCAGACGTTAGGCATGGCCAGTTTATATAGGTTACGCTGATGAAGATGTTGTACGGCGCGGTACATGAAAATAAGTTCACCCTGAAAGTGAATAAAAAGACGAGGTTAACACTACCGTAAATAAAACAAACGCTAGTAACAAATGTTATTGCCTTTAAAATTTGTATCGTGGTTATACACAGTAATGTAGTGATGTCACTTGGGTTCATTTGCAGAAGCAAAACCAAGAATGAAACATTTGGCTGTTGGTGATGGGACATTACAGACCATTGCTTTGGACAGCATACGTAAAACACAGGGACGAATTCGGTTGCTCGACCTTGGACAAAAGCTTAGTTACTTTCATGTTCCGCTTGGTGTGTACAATAATACTGAATCTCTGGACACCTAAAGTTTGATAACTAAAAATTCAATGTGCACAAAAAAATATGCCCGTGGCGCCGTGATGGTTTGCGAAGAATTCTTCAAAAGAAACCACTGAACTGGTACTACAAAACGAAAGCAAACATCATCTTATGAAAGCGCGCGATGGATACTAGCCACTTAACAACACACGTATCCCATCTTTAGAAATCGTGGTTTTATCTCACAATATCAAGTGGTTAGACCTACTCATAGCCCTCTTTGATAGTAAACCCATAAAAAGTGAAGGACAAGACCATAATTACATGAAACAAAGGATTTATCACTCTTTAGAATGCCAAAGAAAATTACCAACGGAAGGTGCATGTTCCACTTTTAAAAAGTAGCAGACATTTTTTCTTACGTTAGTCTTTTTGAACTGTGATTTAAAATAAGCGTGCAAGATGGACTCAACATTATTTCACTGCCGTTGGTTTAGTAATGCTAAGATGGTACCAGACAGCTTCGTGTTTTGAAAAATGCACTTTATACGTTAGGAACTGACGATGATATCGCGAGATACATCAGTTATTTCGCACACTTCGGGTAAAAAATCGTCCCTAGCAAACGTGTTTGATGAGAGAGTGGTGAGGCTAGAACGGCATTTCACAACAGTGATGCAGAATATGCTGAAGAAAAGATATCAAAGGAACGGAAAGAATGAAATACGGTTAGACAAAAGAACTGGCGATTTAATACATGTGGGCAGGCGAAGGATTGCGGCAAACTGCCACTTTCGACATCGTTACTGACCACCGGCCGCGAGGTTCACAATCCAGCAAGCGACGCCTACCCAATTCTATAAACGGAATAGTCAAGATCTGCATGCGTCTTAGTCACATTGTTGCTTGAACACCGCGCAGTTTTACACAACAAAGGATGGCATTATATACTCCGCTGGAGGAAGCAAAGGGTGGCTATGACCTACCATAAACAATAACCTTACCTAGTGTGACATCATAAATCTCAGCATGGAGCTTATCAAATACCATATTCCTCAAGGAGCTGCCTGTTAGAGAACTTCGGTCCACGGAGTCGAGAGCTAACTTGATGTTCAAGAACAAAGCTACCAGACCCAGTTGTAGATGTTTTGGAGATTTCTACTTGGAACCAGTCACGCTATTATAGTCGACGAGTATAAACATTATTAGCATGTTATCACTGTTACACAACTTCCTAACATAATCTCATTGTCCTAGATTAAATCAATGTAATCGCAGCAGTCTTCCGGAAGCACTTTGAACTATGGGTCAGCAAAGCGCACCCTGAACTATTTGGCATAGCGCAAGACAGCGTCTAACATTGTTCACGCTGTTTGAAAATTGTTAAACTATACTTTACTGATGAGTAGTCGGGGATTTGGTTAATTTCAAGTTGAACATCACCCACAATTTATCGCAGCTGTCGCATCTCCATAGACTTTCTAGTCGGCCCCTATTAAAAAGAAGCATTAGACTCGAGTTTCGCTCTCATTAGAGCAGGTCGTCAATAGTGCATATCATCGCCACTGTCGGGACTTGAACCACGAACACGCTGTTCATGAGCAGGCAACCGTGTTTACCACTGCGCCATTGACCTCACGTTAGGCACGATCGAATTGTCATATGTGGTTGAGCGTTCACATATGATAATTCGGTCGTGCCTAATGTGGGGTCAATGTCGCAGTGGTAAACCCGGTTGCCTGCTCATGAACAGCGCGTTCGTGGTTCAAGTCCCGACAGTGGCGATGATATGCACTATTGACGACCTGCTCTAATGAGAGCGAAACTCGAGTCTAGTGCTTCTTTTCGAGAGGGGCCGACTGGAAAGTCTATGGAGATGAGACAGCTGCGACCAATTGTGGGTGATGTTCAACTTGAAACCATACTTTGTTAGCAGCAGTCCAAATCAGTCAGTCCCCCATGAGGTGAAAATATATCGACATTTTGCAAGCGCTGCAGACGATTATTCGTTATTTCACTTTCTGTAAAGGTAAAGAAAAAGGATGTAAGTTGGTAGCCTTGGCGTATACCATACCACCGTTCATGCTAACATTATCAAACAGTTCAGTGTGGACAACAACCTCAGTTGATATATAGCAAAAAAGATCCGACGGTATGTTCACTTGCTTGCCTAGCACAATGCGTTTGAGCGACCTTAAAGGTGCACTGATCTGTTAAGTGGAACGCATTTTCACAGTCGATAAAAGCGACAACCGTTGGCCGAAAGTACAAATAACACTGTTCCGTAATCCAGCAAACCATGGAAAATTGATCACATCCTCACCCGAAATACACCGCTTGTTCCTACCTGAAATCTGCGTCCCGAGTCGCACTGAGTCAACAAATTCCTATGGATGCCAAAGCTCCAGTTATTGCTGAGGTCAGTCCAACTCCCGTGTTGCCATCGCGATAACTCTTGACTCCTTTCTTGTATGTGGAATCCATTGTCGAGTAACCCCAACTGACAGGGACGTCCTTAATTGTTCATACTAGTTGAACTCACTATCAGGGCCTCTACTAGTGTCTCCTCCTCACCGTAGAAGAGTGCCCTCAAGGGTTCCTTTTAGCCAGCAATCCAGTGTGATTCAAATCCGAAGTGTTGTAGCGGACTTCAGCTTCGCAAGCCTGTTGGAGTGATACAGTAAAAGCGAGGTGCCCACCAAGTTGATCTTCAGGTTGTTCTACTCAGCGGTCCAACTCTGTATTTATTACGGATGGGTTTACTATCTGCCCTACTGAGAGTTCCATTGATAGGCGCCCTGGATCACCGGTACGGATGGGCCTCAAAAGTGTTGATATTCCTGAAGACGACAGCGGTTTTCATTTCCCTGAACTTGTTAATCAGCTATGCTTCAAGACCGGGAACCAACCGAAGCATGAGCTTCTTACCGATATTCTTTCTTACTTTGTATGAATTACCATGAAGAATATTTGATCTTGCACCTAACAGTTCTAGGAGTTTCTCTGTGATCCGATGTTCGTTGAACACATAAACTGCCTACACTGCAGCTACATTATTTACTTCGATACATCTCGTGGTCTCAACGAGGTCACCTGTACTTGCGAATTGTAGGGCACCTTCCTCAGTATCCTCAAGGATTCCCCAATAAAATTAATCGCTCTTGCGCCTATATCTTAGATTCATGGAATATGACCACGAGATATTTGAGATGAAGGTGTCATTACGTCTCAACTATCTACAGTTTACGATGCTCAGCCATATATTTATAAGAAAAGTGTAGCGGTACTAGGTACTTGTCGAAAACCCGATGAATTTTGTGGATTAGGTTTTCTGCTTTCTTATTCTTAATGTTATGGATTTATTCTTACGCATACGTAAGCGCAGATCATTTCACCATCAGTATCGATTAATGACATACTTCTGCGATAACCTACAAACCGCTGTAAAACTAGAGTAAGTTTATGCAAACGGCATAACGTTACAATGACAAACTTACGGTTATTCCTGTCGGATACAGAAGCATGAAAGCGGAGTATCTGAAACAAAAATGTTCAACATCTTAAATGTGAAATGCTTAATCCTTTTGAATCATTTCAATAAGGTAGTTGAAGGACAGCGCAATATTAAATACGAACACACCCATCTGTTGTAAGAGTGGCTAGCATAAAAACCAGCAGTAGCCATTAAGTGAAGGAAAAAAGCATAAATCGATCTCAGAATTATCAAGTGGGCACTTACCTCAGCCAAATTATGGCTTGCGGCAAACTGTTACAGATATGCAACGCGTAGAAAACGTAGCGGAGAATTTCGGCACAACACCAAGAAACCAAAATCAACGGTACCGCGATTGTTGAATATTTAACCTACATGTGACACATTAAAAGAGATGTGCTTCAAGACAGGTACCGCAGGAATGAGAAATAATATACCCCATACAACAAACACCCTCGAGAACAGCTGTAAAGCTGTAGTGATTGGGGACGACTTTACAAGACGCACAGAAGCATGCAGGATCTGAAGGCCGATAAGTTATGAACCAATGTTTACCTCCAGTAAACCAAGTGTTTGAAATACACGGAGAAGGAATTCCGCATGTGGGCTATAGATCAGCCATTGTCCTGATTGATAGGATTCCGACACGTAGGTATATAACAAAAACGACCAGCTAAATGGATGGAAACAAGGCAGCAAAAACTTACCCTAACAGCTGAAGACTATTGTACCCCAACAGATAACTTTGTCCGGCATTTATGCTTGACATTTTCAAAGCGAAAAGATGTTTGGCTGAAAATGTCCTGACAGTAGAAAGACGGAATATTAAATGTATTTAATTCCTTTTACGTGTCGTAACTGATGAGAGCATGACAAAAAGCACCAACATCATGCAAAATCGGTTTTCTGATTGGACCAGTCAAATAAAACAAGGAAACACAATGTCAAGAACAAACACGTAAGGTAATTTCTCCAACCGGTTTGTTGAAGAATCGACACAGCTGGGCCTTATTTTTGTAATCAGTAGAACGGTACTGCAGTTATAAGGAAAAACCAACTGAATTATACACTGTTTTTGTATGTATATAGTTACAAGTAGATTTATAAGAAAGGCTCGGCGAAAAGTATCAAGCGGATAATAAAATTAAAATAAAGACCATCCGACAGAAACGTATAAACAAGGGGACAAATATGCTTTTTCCGGAAAAGAAACAAGCGCTCCATAATCGTTGACTAAAGGACATATATCGCACTGATTCAATGCAAAAGAGACTGGAAAAAAGTTGTCGAGTTTGAAAACGACAAAGGTGAAGGATAAACTTAAATGTCTATTTTTAGCACAATGCTAAAGGAGCTGACAAACAAGAAGTATATTGAAGATCAATAAAGTGGACCCGTTCGATCGCGCCGCACCCAATTTGTCTAACACACACACACACACAAACACACGCTAGGCTGAATATTACCTCCAGTATCCAAGTGGAATCTCGCAGAGAAGTTTCGTCTCTTTCGATCAACAGGTACCGAGCTCGCTTTTTATTGGATATCAACACTAGCATCACAACCAACTTTCACAAACTGCGGAATTCAGCTAGAAGACCACTGCCACAATATACAGAAATAAAGTCCGACCATAAGGTACATTGCACTATCACATACCTATTAGTGTCATGAGTACCATTCTCCTTTTGTCTTATTCATTAATCATGCACCCGTTGTCGTTTCAGCCATTAACAGACGAATAAAATCTATGTATACATAACACTAAACCGAACAAAGGCGTAGGTAGTGTCACATAACACAGAAAAATGGGTGGGTCGTGAAGATACAAGAAAGTCTCAACACAAACGCTCATAAAGACGACTCTGAACTGTATCATACAGTGTCTCTAACCATAGATGTTGAGGATCGCCATGTTCTCTATCAGATGTAACGAACTAGAGGAAGCATACCTCGGCGTCAGATTTCTCATACGCAAGTGTCACAGCAACCCATGACTACAATGCTGCTGCTCCCAACCTATCCATTGCTCTGACACGTCAAGTGGTGGTTATCCGGGCGGAAGAAATGGATGATGAGGGTCGTATTAGACACGAAGATGATCACATCCAGTGTCCAAAAACCTCGCGGCTCGTAAGACGATTTCACAATTCATAAGCAACCGTGAACAACCAGCGACTGCCAAATAATAATTAGAAAACATTTTCTGTTCAAGTAGGTCATATTTCGCGGTCGTATAGCAAGACAAAGCGCATAGGTGAAGACCCAGCGCGCACTTCCGTAAGAGGGCCAAAATCCTTTACCAACAATTGTAGTGCAGGATAACAGGTGCCACTTAGGTCTTTGAAATACGGCTGCCGGTAGCCTTACTCACACCTACATCAACATCTGTGCAACTACTCCAGCAAAGAAAAATTGTTCGTCAGCCCTAAAACCAGAGGCGAGTGCAAATACAGGTCTCAAGAAAAACCTAACTACCATTTGCAAGCGAAGCACGTCCCATACCAACGAACTGATATCACAATCTGCTTGTGAATGGTAACAGACTCGGGCGATACCATAAGAATAACCCGACTCACGAAGTTTGATACCTGTCACCATCGGAATATTGGTTTCCCCAGGATGTCAGCCAAATCGAATTTGGAGGGAGGGTAATAGTGGGTAACCCTGTCGAACAGACTGACTATGCAGTCGTGTCCCATTGATAGTGTGAACGCATCCAATGCTGCATGTTAATCTGACGCACATGTGTGGGTTCCGACTACGCACTGGGATGTGCCAAGTTCATTTTATGTTTCAGCGGAAATACCTGTTGTAAACTCCAAGGAAGGGAACACTGGATCGACCGAGATTTTCCGCCTTGAGACAATGAAAACGGAAAGCCTTGGCTCTTAGAATAACGCGACTGTTTCTGCTAAAATATAGGATATTTATATGGTGCATAGCGACCTACAAACATTGTCAAACCAGAAGATTCAAGGACAGTTACTAAAAATAGTAGTTTACGTCACTGAGCAAGCAACGTGCATGGCGGAGAAAGGGTTTGGCAGGTAAAAAATAGCGGATGTTACTTCCGGATAGTTCCGGGAACTCTTGTTCGTTCTGATTGGGCAAAACCGTTTTCATGAGGAAGGAAACGATTTTGGATGAGAAAATTGGAGTCCCTAGCACAAACGTGATTCAGTGTACTTAAACTGGCAGGGGAACAAGCGTTCCGCATCTACTAGAGTTCGCCTGTTTCTATTCCGGGGTCCCATCAGCCAGGCGACACTGAGGTACATGGGCATGTAACACATAAGTACGGCACTACCTCGTATAGTATTACTGCTCAGTCAGCCGCCAACCGCTAGACAGCTAGCCAGAATATTCGCCAGCGGGTATAATTCAGCTCGCGAGGATTCTCGTCTGAAACTCTGAGGGAAAGCAAAAAAGGATTATGAGGCTTGGGGGACACAAAGCACCATCGAGATGGAACAAGCCGCTGTTGCCGGGAATTCCAAAGGGAAATCCCATTTAATCTAGAGAAGTAGCAGGAAACCAGGCGTAGGCAAGGCAGTTTCAGAAGTCAACTGAGTCAATTTGAAACCTGCGATGGCATTTATGACAAAGGGATTAGTACTTCTGGCAACCCTGCCCTAGAAACCTGGGGCCAATGGAGTCGTCCCAAGTAACTGAGGTATGGCTAACATCATCATCATTTTCAAAAAGAGATCACGTACTTCATGTGCAAACTACCGAGGAGTTAGATTACAATCTATGGCTTCGAGGCTGCCCGCAACTACTGTACTTCGTAGACCTGGCGTAAGGCATGGACAAACTAAGTCCCGACCTGGTCGTGACTGTAATAAAAAGGCCGCACTCCGTCAGATACTTGAAGACCGTCATTCATGTAGGAAGGCCAAGAACTGGTGTCATTTTAGACATTCGAGGGGCCAGGAATCCGTTTCACGGAGCAGCATTCTGGAACTATTAAAAAGTATATCCCAGAGCAAGGTCAAAAACCTGATGGCAACTTACTGTTTGCCCATGGGCATGGTTAAGGATTATGGCAGCTTATCGTTGGTCCTTAGCATTTCAACAGGGGAGCAACAAGGTTGTCCAGCCTACCCTTTCCCATTCAGCTTTGTAGTAGACAAGATCCCAAGCAAATGGTGATGACCACTTCGTGGATGAGTCCAAGTCGTGGCATCCAGTTGAAATCGGGTGTTCGTAATATCCAGCTCGTGAATAGCACACAGAAGGAGCAGAAAATCACCGTTTTCGTTTACTGAACCAATATCGTAGTGTCCGAGGACTCCCGATCTAGCTACCGAGTCGCGCCCAACTCGAACATTCAAATCACCCAGAAACAAACAGTCGGTCACTCATCGGTGCCGACCGGATCGTGGCGGATAGCCGATCAAATAATTGGCCCTCCATATCATCAGTCTGGCACATAGACAATGAACGCTAAGAAATGTGGCAGACTTAGCTGGACCGAGTCGCAGGCGCGTCGACAGTATTCGAGGGCTGATATCATGCGGTTCGCTCATTGTCAGAGAACTGATGCGGCCAAGGACTGCGAAACGAACATTGCTCCTGAGAACTGTCTGCTGGGTAACCTATTCAGCAGAAGGTGTACCCAGTGCCTGCTTCCCATAGCTTACCTTGGTTTGCAAGTTTTGTTTCAGTCAAGGCTGCGACATCGATGCTATAGCGGCTCAGTTCCATAGTGATCACTGCGGTGCGGCGTTCTGGCCGTCGCGTGGTGCTGAATCGATCCAGCAATGTGCACACACTCCGCGCCTCAACGGAGAGCGTTTTGCGTCTCTGGATGTGTTTCAGGATAGTCTGCGTGCTACTGAGACTCGAGTGAGTACTGTATGCTCTAGGATTCATGCAGGACAGGTCATCTGGAAAGAAAGAGGGTTTCGCACACACATACTTTGGTCAAACCATCCTACCGCAAACAAAACACGCGACAATCCGAATTAGCCAGCGTGACGGCCGATGCAGTGTTTTCTGATGTATATTATATGGGCATGCATTACGTGCACTTTACATCATCATCATAGACAGAACTAAATAAGTTTCACACTGATGCTTAACTGCCACACGACCACGAAGGAAAAAAACAAACCCTGTATAAAAAGAGAGAAGAAGAAAGGGAGGCGACCTGACTACTAAAAAATAGCCACGTCTATATTCAAACATACAACATTAAGGCGCCTACACCTTGCAAACAAACAGCCGTGTTGTAAGTGAAAGTAAAGTATCATCAGCAAGACAGCCCTCTTACGGCTTTCACTGTCCCGCGTCATTAAGTGCACTCACTTCACAGACAATTCGGCAAAACAACGACAACATTCACGTCACTGAGCTTGGTTAGCCGTCATCTCACCTAACGTCTTCAACCACCGACTCTGTGAGTCACGA
>LUCH01006707.1:4792-21135 GCA_013368495.1 Paragonimus heterotremus
GCGTGAACGCCTCGTGAAGCGGGCGAAATCCCGTCGAAGGACTCCAATCTCCGCCCAAACAGTGCGCCAATCCTTCGGCGGTGGAGAGCAGGATGAAACCTGCGATGCTGAAAAACCAGGACGCTTGGGAATCTCTTCTGCTTTGCGGCTTGTCCCCGATGTGGGGGAGACAGAGAGACTGGTACAAAAACAGTCTTGTGTTTCGTCTGCGAGTTGTACGGCACCTGACAAGGAAGGCGACATAGCAGCTATGCGGATATCCCATGTGTTAACCGAGAGACACTGCAACCAGAACTCTTTAGCCAATGCTACATTCATAGATGAGGGGCCTAACAACTGTAGCATTCAATCAAAAATTCTGGCGACCGTTAATCACCCAGCTGCGGGCCTCTAGAGAGTTCTTGTGGCCGTGATCTATCAGACGGTGTGATCCGTTTGATAACAGTTCCCTCAAGTTTATCATGCTTATGTTCATTAGGTGAGTTCAAGAGAAGGTCACGTACATGGATTGTGATTTCTTCACAAATCCGGGCCAACAGTTGGCCAAAATTTGCCTCATATGCAGTGATTCGCTGGTTGCAGAAGTTCGCCTCCAAGTACATAAATCATGAGGCGGGTTCCACGTCTGAGAGCTGAGGAACAGCAACGGTGACTGCTCCAGTTGTCTGCCTCTGTCCAGTGTCCGCTGCGAAATGGAACAAAAATGAAGGAAATATATATATACTCAATATAAAAATCCGCGAAAAAACCTACGCGTATGTATGAGTAAATAATGAAGCAGATGACAAATAAGTTCCCGGGAATAAGAACTTTTTACCGCGTTTAATAAATGTCGGTTTCACTCATTTGCTGCGGTGAACAAAGAAAAAATTGCCGAGAGAAATGAAACGGCCTCACACAATTTTAGTGAACCGAAGTAGGTGGTGAAAAACACGGGTTAATAGTTGGGTTCACTAAATTGTGAAGGACTGTAATGTTTCTATCTAGAAACGTACCTATTCTCCACAATAATTAAACCAGAAAACCAATCATCGGACAATGGCGTATATTGCAAGTAGACCGGAAATGCACGCTGTGAGCAAAGCACAACAGGAGCGAAGCGCGACAAACCATTCGCTAGCGGCCGGAAACTGTAACCGTCATGTATGACCTTGGATGGTCGAACAAACGGGACAATGCCGGCGTGCAATCAAAGAATATCAATAGTGTCAGCAATCAATATACATAGCGAGATAGTTTGAATACGTGACAAACCAAGAGTGTCTTTAAAGAATGTGACCCATCGATTATAAGTGTGCAGGATGATTAATGCCCGACTGTATCAAAATGAACGGAGTATGTACGCGATTGAGGATAAACTGTGATTACTGTCATTTAAATTACCAGTACTACAGGCCTGACCTTAATGAGCATTAATAGTTTTTATCAACGTGGTTTTCTCACCAAAATGTAAAAACAGCCTGCTCCGCAATACAGTTTGATTTCGCTACTGAAATATCGTCTACGTTAAACATAATCTTTGATAAATAACAATTAATCGTCCAGTCACTCTTTAAGCAAACCCATTGTGAGGACCAAACACTTAAGATTTTCCCGCTGCATTGTTGAGGGGCTGGGTCTTGTAGGCCGTCGCGCATACCACAATTGATGGGAATCAAACTGCGTATCTAGCAAGTTGTACTTATACCTCATCTTCCTTCTGCTTCCTTGGAGGACTCGAACTTGGACCAGCAATGGAAATACAAGTGCAGACCACAGGATAACTAGAAGAAGTTTGTTTTTGCTGGTATGTATGAGCGAACGAACCATATCGTTGTGTCCCATATGACAGGAAATGTTGAATATACTGTTTCTGCAAATTCACATGCTCCGTTGTATGGTTGTGAACACTACTCTCAATCATCCATTTCTGTCGATAACTCGTTCAGTCCCCTTTCCAGCACACGGGCGTTTTATTTCCGTCACTGTAAATTATTATATTCAGTAGCGACAGTTCTAAAAACTGGCTATCATGCCAAGAAACTCCAGACCAGAGGAGACAAAGTTGTCGAAAGGCCGTTAATTCTTCGAACTCCTTCTCACTTCTGGTATCGTCTAGCTGTTTTAGGTCATCGACGCGTGCACACAAAGATTCAGAAGTCTTCCACGTCATCGGCGCCTGAAAAGATTACGTTAGCGACAGTTTCTGTCACCAGGAGTTTCAGAAAAGGTAATGTTTTCTGTTTTCTACAGGCCGGCAGGGCACCTGTCTCAGCTACGCTACACGATGAACGAGGAAATTTTAGAAGAAGACACGATCGATGAGACACTCTGAAAGTTAATGCGGTTACCCACTGGTGATCCTCACCTACTGAAAAGTTGCCGTCGACGTTATGAACACATCTAACAACTTAGTGAGAAACTGGCAGTCTTCCTCTCGGATATGTAGCGCCTATGTGCCAAAGGGCTTGCGGATGACACTTCTAAGTTCAGGGAACGACAAACTGCCGGATATGCCGTAGTGAGCGCCAAGGACTTCAGCACAAAACGACCTCCCATAAGGTTCCCCAGAATCCACATAGACACTTTGGAACAAGAGCACACCAACTAACAGTATCAGTGCTGCTTTCTAATGGGACCGACAATGTCTGACAATGGGAATTCCTACGGTGCAATGTCACCCATAATTACGACCTCATCGTGGTAAGAATCGGTTGGATTCACCGCGTGTCCAAACCCCGACACAACAGACAATCTAGCAGGAGATCAATCCGAACATCGCATCGGGATATTTCCTCATGTCTAAACGAACAGTTTTAAGGTTACAATTCTGTTATTCGCCATGTTCCTTGTTTTGTATGACATCAATCAGCCTACAGCTTGTGACTTGGCATGTGTCATCGAGATCAGCCAGTATTTGACTCTGATTTGTTAAAATCCTGATGTACATCTTTAAGTCCAGCCTCTTGTTTCGGGAACAACCACTGCTTACTGCAACCAGCCCAAGGTTTTTTATCCAGTACTTACACTGGCGGTCTGAAATTGTGTACAATTCTTGGTGTACACTGAAGTTCCTAATTCAGAATACCATAGCAAACCTCGAACATTTGGTAACGAGGCGGACCGCAGAGGTATAAACGGCCATTTTACCAGATTACCCGCCGCCACTACTGTTTCTTTCATTGAGGACAAGCCTACCAGTGGCGCTATAATTGCGATTGTTGCTGGAACTATTCCACTCCTGTGTCTACAAACGTACTGGGGATTTTTACATTCTACGTTGACGTTTCGTAAGCTACTAAAGCCATTCATAAGCCTTTTTGGTAGTAAAATGACCCCCAAGATTGATGAAAACTGTTAGGGAGTCAACTTTTCCGTCCAAAAACCGCCTGCTCCCTCCAAAAAACGGTTTTATCTTATCAGAGTGCGCAGAGCTGTCCAGAACGATCGAGAGGTAACTCTGGCTGTTTTTTACCCGCCCGATCTTCATTCCACTACACTCATTGGTGGATTAATGACCTTAACTATTGTTTTTGACAACCGTTCTTCGATCTTCTGATTGGAGAATGTTTATAGGCCGCTATGTATCATATAAATACCGTGTAATTTCCTTTATGTGTCACACGTTTTTGCAGCTGGAAAAAAGCTGCTTTTTGTACGCGTCTTTTGGTTTGTCTTGGTAGCAATCACTGAGATAGTCTTGTTATTTTGGGAGCGAGATTTTCCACGTTGACTATTGCTGTAAGGAAAAAACGATCTCTGTCAAGCGCATCAATTTATCGACGACGAACGAGTGTATTCTTCCCAGGGTTTACAACAACAAAAAATTGGTCAAAACGAGTCCTTCCGCAGGTAAAACTGATGCCATGTCTCACCACCAAACCTTTCCACCTCGGACAGTAAAAAGATCACACTTGACCTCGAAGATTTACTGTAGAGAATCTGCTTACACGTTATGTATGCAGTACCTGCTAAAAAATGCACGGCAGACGGAGCTAATTAGCATAACTGGCGGTAGAGAATTCAACAATATATACGTCTTGAAAAGAGTGAACTAAATAGGAGTGAACGGGATTATAGACGAAAATGTGCTCATATGCAGTGGAGTTCAGCGATCGTATTATACTACTGATACCGCGGTTATTCAGTAACAGGTGCAGGGCATATTTTTGATAACGTACAAGCCAAAAGAAGACTGCAGGAAGAATAATCAAAGTGCAGCATCACCCATAACGGTCTCTGCTACTCAATGGAGCTGAGCACTGACATCTGTGGTAGCCGGGACTATCTGAGGCCGAATGCTGCATGCAAATGAGTGGTTTTGTGACAGGTTTGGTTTACATGCTTAACCCGTGTATTGCTCTGTCGAATAAACAACCCTTGAGCCATCCGCGTTCTTGGATCCCAACATATGTAATCACAGAATTGAGTCAAGGCGATGTGATATTATGAGACTATGAATTGACGGGATCTCTTAAAGGTTTGCATCCACCTGCATTTGTCGTGCGGATAATATTTCAGTATTTGGTTAAAGGTTTTAATTACAGTTGTATAGAGATAACTTTGGGATTTACGGGCAGTATGTAAAAGAGCATGTGACACAGTTTGAAGACGTGGTGTAGCGGATTTGTGAGGCAGGTTTACACATGTCTGTACTAACATCAGCACTCTTGTGAACATTAAAGGTGCTTGCAAACCGTACATTTGGGAGGGCGAGACATAACCATTGAAAGAGAGAAGTACGAAGATCTAAGACAACACTGTGCGCAACTACACGAGGGCCCTCAGAACATTCCTGAATATCGCAAGTTATCGTAACCCATTTTTAAATGAGTTCACTGCACTTATGCCCACGTTAAACTCCATATCCCGAGTCGACGGAGTATCCGTCAGTGTGATGTATAACAGGCAGCCTCGTTTGTGTGTAATATAGTGCGTATATTCGGGAACTAAAGAACAAGCCTGAATGCCAGGAAGACGATGGACAAGAAGCGACTGTCGAAATAGTGTGTACGCAACATATGGAAAGTGCCACCAGGGAGAATGACAACGTACTGCTACCCAATGTGTGTGAACACAGGTCAGTAGTGCAAATGAGTTTACGTGTTCGTGATCCTGTTTTAACCTGTCCGAGAGTTCGTGCAATAAACAACTTTGTAGACCAAGCGTATTTAGCGGCCATAACAAGCGTACGCAGTCTGATTACATCTTACTGATCGACGCTTCGAGTGACTCACTGCTTAATGCTCGATATTGTACACTCGTCTTGGTTGTATGGAGCACCATATCAGTGACAGAGAATGAAGAAATACCAGTAAACACACATTAGACATTTGATTTTGGGTTGAGAGGCTTACCAACGACCGGGTCGTCCGTACTGCGTCCTGAGACTCTCCAACCAATATGGCAAAGTTGGTAGATGAAATTTGCATTTTCAAATGGGCATTTTTAAAATGTGGGCAAAACCATGCACAACTTTGTGTATATGGAATTACAAGTTATTTCCTACAGTGTTGTCTCTCACCCAGAACTGCCATGCCACTGTTCTCCAAACAAGAAAGCCTGTTCCATCTGAAATGCGCCTTCAAAAGAGTGGTGCTAGATTTCTTTCAAATCCGACTGCGTTATTTCCAGTTGATTTACGAACAACTAAGAACATCATATCTCCCACTCGCCGGCCTCTGATACGTGTTTCCTGCTCGACCATAGCTTAGTTTGAAATGAATAACCTTTCGAATGTGAAACATCTCTTTATTCAACCTATTCAACAATTCCAGAAGTAGTATAGTCTGGCAAATCGAGCTGGGCTCTCAGTCTTTTCACTCGATAGTCCGACCTGCTCGTTTGCTCAAGCTCCGTGATCTATTCATAACTTTTTGAAACGTTTGATACACTCGCATATCTTCACTTGGATGCTCAACATTTGCACAGTCTCGCTAACAAATGGTCGCTGGATCCAACGTCTCAGGCAAGTTGTAGTTTGACTTGTCCAGATTGCTCCCTGTCCTTCATCATTTGAGTATTCGATAGATTTGACACATCGGCCAGTAGGCTACCTGAGATTAGTACCCGTGTAGGTGACTAGTGCACACTTACAGCAGACTCTTGCAAGAAGGCCGACGTACAAAACGCGAAAACCAATGCTTATCAGTACGAGTTACATGTTGGCCTTCCCCAGTACTTTGCAGAAAGGCGATGTTCAATTTACATTCCACGTTAATCTATTGAAAAGCAAAAATAATTGTTAAGCAGCCAAGTTATTTGCGATGTGAAACGAAATATATTCCTACAGGGTTCAGAAGGCTCAATGGAAAATATGGGATTCTTATTTTGGTCAGGATGGTACACTAAGCAAACTGACTAAATTCAACAAGCTGAAGAAAGTAAATAACTCCACTCTAGTCGATTCAGTTCCACATACATTTGTCCAACCATCGTATGCGGATATAGAATGTGGGAGCTCGTAGAATGGCTTGCAGAGTATATGTAGTATATGTCACGTGACCAATAGCGCTTGAAGCGGTGCAGTTTCGGACAGGTTAATAATCAAGTTAGGAGTTGAATTACGTCAACGGTGAGGTTATTTTTTCACACACAGAGACCCCAGCTGTTTCATTCTTTCCACTAAATCATATAATCGAAGCTTCCTGAAGGTTATCTGAGTTCTGAGTCCCTGTTTCTCATGGTGATTAAGAACCTCATGATCAGTGTAAATTATTACTGCGCTGATTGCACCCATGTTCATTGAAGAAATATACCTGAAACTGGTAGGTTCACAAGTGAAACCATGGTTATCCTATCATTCCGTATGTAAATATAAACAAACATGTGAGCAACTTGTTGGTATTACATTTCGGTATCAAATCGCTGGACTGATAACAGTTGCTCAGTTCGATTTTCATGTGTAAAAATGCCCTAGAAATTCACTATAAAGTTACCACACAAGCGAAATTGATTGACCATTCAGATGCAGCAGTTCCATAGTGTTTAATGTGAGATCATCGGCGCCATGGTCAACACGACTGCATTGTGAAAATGTGGACGGATTTCTAGTCCTGGTCGTGACAAGGGTGTGTACTGCTATCGAGCTATAACAAGAACGAACCTAGGATATAGTGTTTTTTTTTCAAGTGGGTTGACTGTAAAGTCTCTGTGAATACGAAAGCTGTAAACAAATAGCAGTGATGTTCAGCTGGAGATATTGTACTACTGGAACCCAATGGAGTGTTAAATAGCGCACAAGAGCACCAAGTATTGTATGTCAGTGATTTTGGTTCAACCATTCTTTATACATCTGCTGACAGTTTGCTTCTCCAACTAGGATAGTTTTCTGGGTTTGCTGATCTTACTGCGCCGTCGCATAGCGTGATGAGAACGAGCGATCACACTGTACTACTCACACCACTACTCAGTAGTCAGACAGAAGCATGAAATTTGATATTGAAGAAGCCAGGGTAAAATACGAGAAAATGTGAGTGCGTACTGACATGAAATAGTGTTTTTCCGTACGTGCACTTGGTAGTGACAACCGTGGCGTTCCAGGATCAGTGTTAAGTGGAAATGAATGTTCTTCTTTGTTGATTTGCCGAATACATAATTCTTGCACCATCCGCGTTACTGGCTCACAACACTACAATTTTGGATGTCAGCAATAACAAACAATAACGATATAAATCCTACAACCCTGGATACTTACATGTGCAAAATCTCTGGGTGACCAGTCACGTTGCGCCTTATGAATGCGAAACGGCATCTTATGATTGATCGCAAAGCTTGCCACTAATCAACAACATCTATTTTCACATCTCACTTTTGTTTTGTCTGGAAGAATTGTATGAACTTGTCATGGAATCCGCAGTGCAACTACCGAATCTATTCAATCGTTCAATGCAGTAAGTTGAGCTAATGTGAAGCCGCACATTGTGATTCATACTGCTC
Source organism: Paragonimus heterotremus (assembly GCA_013368495.1). NCBI lineage: Eukaryota > Metazoa > Platyhelminthes > Trematoda > Plagiorchiida > Troglotrematidae > Paragonimus > Paragonimus heterotremus. The sequence continues at coordinate 12,710 of LUCH01006707.1, forward strand.
CGATTATCACCAACACCACCCCCAAAAAAACTCTCACAGCATTCATTTATTTATGTAAGCAATAATCACATGCACGCTGTTGTTTTGATGGAGAAGCCGAAGAATGGTCATCTTTCTGGTGAAATTTCAATTCAGACTCACCACTTGTCTGATGATAGTTTGACTGTTAAGCTCACATATAAATCCTGTTACAGGATTTAATGCTATTCCATCTTCAGAACTATCCTCCAAATTAACAAGTAATTTTTCTCACTAACCAAGAAGGTGTCACTAGGAAACTGTGGTTAAATTTGATTAGGAAAGGACTGTGTACAATAGTTTGAAACAATATTCATACCAGGATTGCACGGCTATTTTATGGTTGCCATTGTGGATTTAGGATGATAGACCCGCTAAAAATTAGCTGGTCATGGGGACTAGTGGCGCTGTTAGAACGGGATATGCACCTTTATCAAACCAATATCACAGTTAACGGATCGATTTGCTTTACAATTGAATGTAAGTCTGTCAATAAAATATCAAGTGTAATAAAATTACCACATAAATTTGTATTTGTTCCGTCCGCGTCAAGTTACGAAGAAAGGTGCCGATCGATTTGGTATATAGACGAATTTTGACGTTGCAGCATATGAAGCTGAGTAAACGATGATTTGTTATGACTTTGAAAAAATTAGGCGATATTGTAAAACACCAGTAGGGACAGCCAATGGATATCGCACAGACGAGATTAAGGAAACGTGACGTAATCTCGATATTTGTATTGCGTCGTTGAACAACGCTTGACCGCTGAATTATTCTTTAATGTGATTTGTGGGCTTGTCACTAATTAAGCTTAATTTTCTTGTAAGGTTTGTCCGTCAGAATAATTTTCAATCCGGCTAGGAATACTTGGTGGTTCGTTATTTCAGTTGATGTTCTGTTTGCTGTCAACTCTAATCCATTATTAATTAGTAGTTGGGGATTTGGATTTTCATGTAGATTGAACATCACCCACAATTGATCGGAGCTGTCGCATTCCCATAGACTTTCCAGTCGGCCCATTTCGAAAAGAAGCACTAGACTCGAGTTTCGCTCTCATTAGAGCTCGTCAGCAGTGCACATCATCGCCACTGCCGGGACTTGAACCACGGACATGCTGTTCATGAGGCAACCGTGTTTACCACTGCGTCATTGACCTCGCATTAGGCACGATCGGGCAACCTGATCATTACTCACAAGCGAAAGTGGTTGAGTGTTCACATATGATAATTCGATCGTGCCTAATGTGAGGTCAATGACGCAGTGGTAAACACGGTTGCCTCATGAACAGCATGTCCGTGGTTCAAGTCCCGGCAGTGGCGATGATGTGCACTGCTGACGAGCTCTAATGAGAGCGAAACTCGAGTCTAGTGCTTCTTTTCGAAATGGGCCGACTGGAAAGTCTATGGGAATGCGACAGCTCCGATCAATTGTGGGTGATGTTCAATCTACATCTAATCCATTATGTCCATCAGTGATATATATATATATATATATATATATATAACTGGAGGTATAATGAATGTGCATGCTGCAATGCATGCCCGAAATAATTTCACTTACACGACTTTTGAAAGCAAAATGGTGGAAGGAAGGCTCATCCATGAGAATGGAAGTTCATACTAACAAATTGGTTACCTCCGTAGTGTGTCTGGAAAATCCAAAACAGAGCTTTCTTCTGCTGAATATTTTTAAGCAGCGCACTCAGATTTGAAGCGTCCTGACTTAATCTGTTTGGTCGTCATGATTATTACGCTTTAGTTAACGTCTTGAACGTCCCTTTCTCTGAAACCTCCCTATGACTTTTGTGGTATAAACACAGAAACTGATATAACAACTGTTGACGGGCAAGGAGATATGTCTGACATAAGGTAATCAGCAATCACGACCGATCGAAGCTGTCGCATTCCCATAGATCTTTCGGTCAGTCTGTTTAAAATGTGCGACATTTAAATCTCGCTCTCTTTAGATCTCGACAATAGTGTATATTCTTACCACAGCCGGAAGTAAGACTCCGGCCACGCCTCCATAAGACACCTGTGTTGATCACTGCACCATTGACTTCACGACTAAATTTTAATATGTAAACACTCAACCATACTTACTTGTAAGTAGTGTTCTTATCATTCAATCGTTTGGAAAGAAGATGCAATAACTGTACTGTTAACTCGATATACTGACCTAACGACTAAGACTTCACTCCTAGTTGAACTCGAAGAAATCATTGGTCTATTTTTACCCGTTCTTTCGATGAAGTTATGTTCGTTCGTTGACGTCCTCATTTTCCATTTTAGCTGTTTTGAAATAACTTCAGTTCTTCGCAGCACTCTTCGTTTCACCCACTCAAACAATCAATATTGTCACCTGCTAATAGCAACATTTTCAAAGCTATCGATTTTGTTTTCCACAACTCCTTACTTTGAGCCGTCGCTGTTCACGGAACCTCACCTACATTACGCAATTAACACGTTTATTCAACATGTTTATTCTTCTGGTGGTTATCTTTACATGTCCCCCTCCTCCTCACTCTGAGAGTGGAGAGTAGGCCAGAGAGACTCCTCTTCTCCTTCCGTGTTAATCATAACTCTCACTGAACCCCTGTCATCTTCCCATGACTACCGCTTCTATTTCTAAATGTCCGAGACTCCGTCGTTTACTTGGCCTGTGTAGATGACGTTATATTGTTCGTCTTTTAGAAAGCGACCCTGACGATTCGTCTGGAGAGCTATCAGACAACTTCGCTTGAACTAGAACTGCCATCAGTTTTGCAAAACGTTTTGAACACATAAGGTGGGTGACGGACGTCAAAGAACTATTATGGTAGATAACCGCCCGTTTGCCATCATCAACTGACCCACTCGCTTCTCAGTGCAAATACTACCATGGAAAGTGCTCGTTGTTCTCTCTAAATGGGACGGAAAACGCTCTACATTAACCACCACGGCCTAAGGAGGATTACCAACGAAGTAATTCAGGCACTTTGAAGACTACAACATCGGATACAGCTACTTCGTCCACACGTAATCCCCCATTTTACGCACCAACTGACATTGAGGGTAGTATATAAGATGTTGAAATCACTGAACACCACAGTATAAATAAACGGTTTGTAGGTGGCTTCGACCCCTCGAAGATACAACGAACGCATTCTTTTGCGACCTATGTAAACTCTAGTGGACTAGAGATCCCTCATCTCCAGTTGCGTATGCTTCTCAACGGAACAACGTTGCTAGATCGACAACTATCCTTATCACATATCTTACCACCAATGGTCCCCGACAGGAATCTCCAGTCTAACCATGAATCCCACACAAGTAGGCTGGAGGATTACCTGCAGCAAAGAACACACATGTGTAACTTGTGAGCAATCTCTTTTGAATACACACGACGGTATGGGTCTGTGCAACTCACTCTTTACATCAATATTCCACAACTGGCCGCGAAATGCGGACAGGACTTCCACAGTCACTATTTTCGCGCATCCAAGTTATGTACCAGCGTACTACTCACGAAACGCCATCGCGCTCGAGAGAGACCGTTGCACCCGTAGACAGTCAAATGCTGCTGCAAAATGAGCCTCAGTGTCACGGAGCTAAGAACTGACAACGCAACAACATTATCTTAGCTGCCTCCAAGAGACTGCCTTCTTCCTTGCTAGAGCCGCGTATCTCCATTGGAAGCTCATTCATCGAACCAGTCACAGTGATCTTCAAAGGTGACGTCGTTTTCGTAGAGGGTGTAGCTGTCTGTAACCCTCACCGAATGAACACAATGGTCTAGGAAAAGGCAGAGAAATACGGAATCTCAGAAACACGCTTCAGTTACCAACTTTTTCTGTGACTCAAGCTGAACGATTGCAAAGGTTATCCACACAACCCAATCACCTTTAACAATCGCGGGCTTGCCCATCCCACTTCCTACTAAACACCAGTATCTCTTGGGCTTCCCAAAACAAAAGTCGACGACCTGTGTCACCTCATCACTGTGGTACCTGCCCACGAGAAATCAATGCACATCCCATTACGGACAATAACTACATCAAATCCGACAAATCCATCATCTGCTACAACTCCGTGGATTACACAGTGTTTCCATCCTGTAGATCATTACGTCGATATCTGTAGGATTTCACCCAACCCTCCCCCAACACACGCATGGATTACATCTCAGTATTTTGTCCCAACCCTGGCTGTATGTGCATTCGCTATATCTGTTTATTATTTGCATTATATTTTTGTTACATATCCTTCAGATATTTAGATGTTCAGTGGTTTTACTGATATTACTTACAAAGTATTGTAATTAACTAAGCAGCATCTGAAAGTGCAAATAAATATGTCCGGATACTCTCAAGCGAACGAACAGGGAAATGCGGCAATAGTTCATTTGAAGTATGGCGCGATGGAATTAGCTTATCTGGAAGTATTTGAAGAGAAGTCGACTTTTGCTAAGACCAGTTAGATACAGCAAATTCCCATGCATCTGATTTTCGCGCGGTTGCATTCAATGGGATGCGCGTGGCTTCTGTGCTGACTGAGTGCAATCTTAGCCGGAAAGTTGCATCCACGCTGGACGTTGCTGATACTAATGCTGCTGTTGTGAGCCAAGAACGCGGAAGGCGTAAGAATTGTTTATTTGGTAAATCTACACATGGGGTTTGTGCTTCAACACTACAACAAACGAACACTCATTTGCAAATAACAGTTATCCCAGGATGTCACGGCTGCAACGGTTGCGAATGCCCAGTTGCTGTATGTATAGTGTTGTATCGCTGGTGAATAAGACCTCAAGCTATCCCAACTGATTGCAAAAGACTTAGCAATGAGGTACGACAAAAGTGTCTTGTATATTGTCAATAAGGCATTATATATTAACTCAACACAGCAGCTGGCTTCAGCAGCTTGGCTACGGCCTTGACCGACGATTGTGTTGATCATCCCATGACAGGTTCCAGGTTTGTTATTCGGTTCATGCTTATGTCCTGTCTGATGCATGTGTTTTATCTTTCGGTGAGCGCCGTGTTGCGTGTCACAACTGATATCATTTTCTTTCCAGTCGTTCCTGACATATAGAGAACCATTTCCTAACAGAGTACACTCTAATGTCTCTTCTTGTATTTTCCAATATTCAAATACATACTCATGCCAGTGGTGACTAGGTTGTGGATTAGGTAGCATAGTACGATCGCTCGTCCTCACTACACTATTACTGTTACTTCCGTTTTGAGCCAAGAACACTAACGACATGTTTTGTTCAGTGAGAAATAAACACGGGTGGCATATTCCTCAATACCACCTCGAACACATGAATCCAACTGCACATGACACTATCCCCGGAGGCGTCGGTTGTCAGTGCCAATTTCATATATGGAATAAACCATCTTCCGCCAGAATGCACTCCAATGTCCCTTCTTATGGTTTCCCTTGGTTGCTCCGATACTATCGTAAGTGACTACTGACGATCGGTTTAGTACGATCGTTCATCCTAACAACACCATTACTACTACCACTACTATATCGTTTATTTTGAAGAGCAATATACACATCTTCGTCCAAGAGAAGAACAAACGGTGACACCAAAAATAAGCAACAGATATGTAAAAAGGTGAATATGAAAACAGACTGTCTGTCAAATGTGAGACGTTGTGTAGTTAGCAACACTGAACAAATGACAAGTCTTCTCACAAGAATAGCAAGCGTTAATGAGCAAATCATCAAATGAAAAGTTACTTGTGCTGTATATAACAAACGGGTTTAGAATTTAAAGGAAAATACAGGGCACAAAAGTGCTATCACAGTCAAGGCTCATGCATCGGAACAGAAAATGTCCTTCATAATGAGACAACTGTCAGAGAGGTGGCAACAATTACCGCCAGGTTCCCCGCATAAATGTGTCGTAAGTTTTTAAGGAACCTAGAACAGTCAGTAGAAAAATCTGTGACTGCGTAGGAGGGCAGCCTCAGTCGAAGAATAGCGTTACTTGAAGAAATAAATATAATACCGCGAAAAGAGATGATCACAGGTGAGTGAGAAACATCACAGCCCAAAGTATGGAGGACCGATTGAATGGCGGCATTGTGAGAATCGGTCCCGTACTTCGCAGTCTTGTCTGTCCAAGTAAATTGGCTTCGATAATCATCCACTATACTGACGTCAAGCACCACAGTAGCGCCGTCACGGGCCACGATAACATCGGGTTTGATGAACGAGCTCGCTGTTGGTACTCGCAGCTCTTCGAAGACTGTATAGCCAAACTTGCGCAATCGTTTCGCCAGGTCTTTGGCCACACGGTTGTGTAGGGCACAACGCACGTCATAGGTGATCCAGCATGACTGTAGAATATGAGCGAGGCTTTCCGGTTGACCGCAGTTGCCACGACAGAGAACTGAGTGGTCATTTCGGCCAATTCGTGAATTTCAGACTTTAGTCCTCAACAAATTACATCGGAGCTGGATGGCACGAATAAAGATTCTGGGGAAGATGCGGTCCAGGTTAAACAGCCAACGATTGGAGAGTGGAGATCGTGACACTTCCTGAAGACCACAGCCGTCAAGCGAATGGTAGAGTTTATCCATCCACGCGCATGCGGCGTGAATGGATAAACTGTCTGATTTTTGGACTGATGACATACAAAATTGGTGTGGTGCATTCTTATCAGTTGACTGGGGTCTAGCTACTATCACGTGTAAACGCTGCGATGCAGCGTGGAAACACATGCCACAATCAATGTAGGCATCGAATGTCTGGCTTAAGTGATCACATGATTTAAACAACTGGTTCCATTGAAGGGAATCATGTGAAGACGGAAATTGTTTGATGTTTTCCGGAACATCATTTCGTGCATTCTGATCACAAGAATGTGTGATTAACTTCAGACAAACGGCAAACTTCCACAGATCGGAGGTCATGATCTAAAGGATTAAACAGACAGACACAGAAATGAGAATACAGAAAAAATGACCACTATGGTACCCGTGGCGTCAACCCAAATAGTTTTTGAACACAGTGAATAATTGTTACGATGGATAGACAAAACCCCACCAAAACTGGAGGATGCGCTTCCGGTTGCTTCGAAAAGCCACAGTGAATATGTCAGGAACTTTGACTCTATGTTCTGTTTGGATTATGCGCCTTGCAACTGATATTGCTGGGTTTCGACTGTCAGACTCTGTACTGGCATCTGGCTTTTCTAGCCGAGTTTTCAACCATTTGGGAAAATGCTCCCTAATACAAGCAGCTGATTGTTTGTTTGACCTGCTTATGTGGTCCGTACTGTAACATCCCCACACTTTTCACTTTATTGTATGTCTGTTCAAACCTTTAGGACTTTGTATCTAAACGAAATTTCTTATATGGGGATTTCACAGTTGGTCATCATTCTGAACAAATTTGTTGTTTGACTGCGTTGATCTACAACAACAGTGATACTTCTTAGGCTAAGTAACAACTAACCTGCTCATAGCCCTCCCGCACCTTTGTATTAAACCACTTCTTATTGATTATCATATACCCAGATCCCTTCTCACTCGGTAACCAAATAGCTTCATCATAACATAACATTGAATAGACAGCCCCGGATTGAAGACTACGAGCAGCTGGAGTAACAGGAGCACTCCTGTCCTTCCATAGCTCTCACCCGGGAGTCTGCCAATGGCAACCTCAGTAGATCTTTGACAACTAACGAAACACTGGTCCCGTCAACGCAAACCCTAGCTCAAACCGGTCAGCGCAACAGACTCTCCATCGCTATAATAAGGGGTTTGGCACACGTTCAGGCCTACGAGGACATCTGGTGGCACAAGCCCGAAATCTGACAAGCCACTTATCATCCATACGCGGTCTTCGGATCTCGCTGCTTTCAAGGTGATCATGAATTAAAATCTCAACGTCAAAACATCCGGAAGAATATAACGCATACCGTTCGTCTCTCCTTCATAGCATCAGGTTTTATGGGTCACCTTTTGAGGATACCATGCTAGTTCTTTAAGCAAATGACCCCTATACTCCTACGTTTACGTTGAAGTATCTCCATTCAACCGTCTCCGATTGTACGATAAATCGACCAACGAAAATCATTAAAAAACAACTGTACTTGTTGCATTGGAAATTCTCTAGTATACAGCAAGGACTGTAGTGGACAAGTGGGTATGCGCTAGACCCTCGTCCACTAACAATTTAATACGCCTTTTCCGAAGAGCAGTCGTAACGTAGTCCCAACAGGCATCGAACTAGAGAACACAGTTAGGTTTGGAAACAAACCCTATATTTCCAGCAATGTTTGGAAATATGATAAGTAGTTAACTCTAGCCTAGTCTGGGATAAACGGCAGCAACCAAGAGGAAAAAGAAGAGAAGCGCGAGATGGGCTACTGTAGTGCGCAAAGCAGATACAGATTCACAGTCGACTGTT